>SMLS01043506.1:0-12548 GCA_004785975.1 Popillia japonica | reverse complement strand
TACCAAAAGTAACCAAAATTCACCAGAAGTTACCGGAAATATCACCAGAAATCACCAACATTTACCAAAATTTACCAGAAGTTACCATAAATATCACCAGAAATCACCAGAAGTTATCAGAAGTATCACCAGAAATTGCCAAAAGTTACCAGAAATATCACCAGAAAAATTACCAGAAATAATTTCTGGTAACTTTTAATGATTTCTCGTGATATTTCTGGTTATTTCTGGTAATATTTCTGGTAACTTCTGGTGATATTTCTGGTAACTTTTGATAATTTCTGGCAATATTCGTGGTAACTTCTGATAATATTTCTTTCTAAATTGTGGTGATATTTCTATAAACTACTGGTGAATTTTTGGGTTGGGTGATTTCTGGTGATATTTCAGGTAACTTTTGGTAATATTGCTGGTAACTTCTGGTGTCTTTTGATGATATTTTGGTTTAAATTTTGGTAAACTTCTGGCGATATTTCTGGTAACTTCTGGTCAAATATCATCAGTAATTACCAGAAATCTCACCAGAAGTTACGAGAAATATCACCAGAAATTATTCATGGTAACTTTTCTGGTGATATTTTTGGTGATATTTCTGGTAACTACTGGTGATATTTCTGCTGATATTTCCTGGTAATTTTTGGTGATTTCTCCAGAAATATCACCCAAAATCACCAGATCTATCACCAGAAATAAAGTGACAATTATATAGAGTGCGTTCAGAATTTTATTTTTGCAGTTATAAAATATTTTTAGAAACTTCGTAATAACTTTAATTATTTACGATACATATATTAAATTTAAAATTAAATCTGACAACTTAATAATAAATATAAGTACTACAACTTCACACAATTAACAACAAATAAGCTTGCTACGAACACCATTCAAAGCCTTCTCGAATTTGGATTTAACGTAGTATATTGCAACAGATCAGTGGGAGTTATAAGTCCAGCCATTTGTTCCTGTTTCCCATTATCTGCAACCAACATCCATATTTATAAATGAAAACAAACTAAATCGTTAGCATACCTTCCATGAGGACTGCGAATCCATCCATCTGCAAGGCCTTAGATACCACCCCTAAACTCGTATCAGACTTAACCCTTACGAATTTCGTCAATAATGCACTGCCGATTGGGCAATCCGGTTTGACTCTATTCAACATGAATTTCGTCAATAACTCGTTCAACGAAGCGATCCCTAATAATTTCCCGGTTTTATCCGATACGGGGATCTGATTTATGCCCAATTTCCTCAGCAGATTCAACGTCTTCTGGCACGGCGTCGTCGGTAAGATACTGATGGGTGGATCTAAAGTGAGTTTCGAAACTTTATCTTCCCACCACCAATGGTTTAGGGTATTGGGGCAAGGTTGGAGGTTACGCACTTCCATCCAGGAGTCCGATACGAATTTCGAGAGGTAGTTACGTATGCTGTCCGGTAGGATGACCACGCATCGTTGGCCGGGTTTAAGTTTGGCGGCTGCTTTCATGGCTGCAGATACGTTAGCACCAGCACTACCACCTAGAATTTAAAATATATTTTTTATGAGCACCACATTGGCAACACTAGATTTAATTTGGTAAGACTGCAATTTTGTCTACATTGACTACCTAACTTCATTGTTATTATGTGTTTACTTGTCAAAAATTGACATCTGAAAGCATATGCTTCATAAAGGCTTCATATTACGTCTGAAGTTTGCAGATAACCTATTATGACAGCAGTTAAGAAATAATTACAAAGCAGGGCTTTTTGTATTGCCAACACACATGCTTGCACATGAAGTTTGCAACGATTACACCATTTTGCGTATTTATTCGTTATATTGTGATACAATTAAAAGAGATTAAACAAATCTAATTAATGAAACGTGCAACCGCCCCAAATTATCTTTTACTACTCGTACGAAATTCGATAAATCTGAAAAACAAAATGGCGAATCCGTATCACTTGACGTCAAAAATTAGCGGCAAATCAATCTTTATATGCGGTGTTAATATTTTGAATCATTTCGAAGAAGAAGGATCGTTGGTATTTAATGTTGTTGCATGTGTAACAAGCTCAGTCACTTTTTTCAAAGTTTTCGTGGTGCAAGTTTGTCCCAACTCCAAAAAAAAATTATCGTAATTCGAAGATGGATAGTTTCGTCTTGCCGAGTTGGACTTCGAAATGTACTTGGCACAAGGAATCGGATCCGTCTAGTAGTTCTCATACCAAGAAGCCATTGTAAGTAGATTCTTTTTTGAACTAAATTTTAGTCTAAATTAATTATTTTTTGGTACCAATTTTTTTAAGCTTAAACTTATACAGAATTGGGCCACCAGTAATAGCTACGAGCTAATATCTCCAATTTTTAAATCTAATTGAATTAAATTGTGCCGTTTTACAAAATTTATTAATAGAAATAACTTTTATTATTCAATGTTGGTTGTCTGATCAATCATTAAACAAAAAACGGTTTTAGATCTGTCATATGAATTGTCAATCGCAGCTGTCACATTAAATCAAGATTGTATACATTAATTTTGGATCACAATAACATTCAAATCCTAAAAATTGCTTCAAGATGTGTCAATTTAATCAGAATTTTGTTGAAAGTCAAAATAATTGGACCAACTTTTCGAGCACTAATGTGCGTTACCGCACTCGTTATGCGTTACGTAAAATCTAACCTAATATCACTTTAATTTGCTGCCAACTCTAAATAAATTAAGTTTCCTAATCGAGTTTAAATGTCAATCGATTAAAATAACGAAAAAATTGTAAAAAGCATATAACCAACTAAATTTCTAAACTTTGCGAATCCGTTTACATCACCTCTAGTTAAATCTACTATTAAGTAACTCGAAGATTAAAAATTAAACTCGTTTAAACGAATTTTCTTCACACCAAAGAGAAGATAGTCACAATTAGTTAATTCTCGCACAAGAATATGAAGTAAAGGATTGCCAATTGATTTTTTTTAAGGATTTTTAATTTTATTTCGCCAATATTCTGTATGCTATTAGAGGGGAGGTATAATAGTGATAGCGAATGACCCAAATAAGATAATTGTTTCAACTAAATTAATATTATGACATATGGAACGAATCATGATTATAAGAATCAACGATTTACAAAAGAATAGCAAAGAAAACTCGTTTTATTGCAATTTAGTTAAGATAGGTAACTCCCCTTAACCTCATTTTTCTGGGTAGGGTACCAAACAGTAATGGTAACTCGACTTATTAACAATGCTAGAGGCAAAAATCTTCTACTGGGTGATGAGTATCAGAATTTTATAGATGCCTTTAAAGGAGAGTGCCTAAATTTCATGCGAGAGTGTTGATTGTTAAAAAAAATCCAATAAGGTTGGTAGTCTTGGATGTCTTTAGCGTGAAGCCAGAAGATGAATGTGTCTTCAACATATTTTAACCATGTTTTCGGCATCAGATCAGCATGTTCTAAAGCTGCGACTTTAAAAGCCTCCATAGAAATATTAGTTAGAGATTATACATCATACGTACCACATAATAATCCCTCCTCCCTGATCAAACGTTTCGCCATCGGCATACTATCCTTATCACTGATCTTGATCCATTCATCTACTACGCTATGATCTAAAGTCGTTGGGATGAAATCGTAGCCGATACCTTCAACCTCCCAAAATTTGCCAGGAGTTTTGTTCAAGGATTCCGGCCTGGCCATAATCGATCCTTCCGGATCAACACCTATTATTTTACAAGACGGGTTGATCTCTCTCATGCGTCTACCGATGCCAGTTAAGGTACCACCAGTGCCGGAACCGCCAACCTGCATTGATCAATATATGAGCTCATATTTTAAAATTAATCAAAATTTGCAATTACTTACCACCATGTCCACTTTCCCATCGCATTGATCGTAGATCTCAGCCGCTGTCGTATCATAATGTGCTAAAGGATTGGAACAATTGCTATACTAGAAAGGGAAAAAAATTAATTTAACATACGAATGACCATAATCACAAATCTAAGTATACTTGATCTAATATAACAGAATTTGGTGTTTGTTTCTGCAACCGCTGCGAGACGGCAATCAACCCATCCGGCGAATATGACCCTTCGGTTGTGGGGGTTCGTATCACCTGAGCACCCAGAGCTGTCAAAGTATCCACTTTTTCTTGGGACATCTTTTCGGGCATCACTATCAGACACTTGTAACCCTTGATGGCGCACACCATCGCCAAACCGATACCGGTGTTACCTGAAGTAGCTTCGATGATTGTGTCTCCCGGTTTAATCCTGCCGGATTTTTCGGCATCGTCCACCATTCTGAAGGCGATCCTATCCTTGACGGATCCGCCCGGATTGAAATATTCACATTTTACCACTAAAAAAAAAAAATCGCCAGTAAATGAAGTTTAGTGAGAATGTTAAATTTTGTTAGCTTTTGATGTACTTACACACTTCGCATTTTATTCCGTAAGATTGTGGGATTTTGTTGAGTCGTATCAGAGGAGTACGGCCGATTGTGTCTAGAGCGTTTTGGTTGATCTTTTTAGGCGGACCTCTGCAAAGAAATTAGATTATTACTTAAGGAATTTCGGGTTGAGATGCTATTAAATATTGAATCGCGTAAACAAATTTAAATTTCCCGCTTTCTTTTACAAAAGCTAAACATGAAGTTAGCAAGTTGTGTTAAGTACCAACCCTAACAGATGCATTGGCTGAGTTGAATGATTTATGAAGCCAAAAGTGACTTCGAAGAAAGAAGATGAATAGAGAAAATTGCGAAGTTAACACTAAATGTCAAACGTCAAAACATGAATCAGTCAATCATCAGTCAATTTCAATGGAGAAATAGAAGACGCGTGTCGTTTGCGTCATGTGGACAATGCTTTCCACTTGGACAATTATCAAATTGACAAATTTAAATTTAGAAATCAGGCGTGCTAACATAAAATTACAGAAGTGTTGCCACCTTATACAAAAAATAACAAGCACAGTTATATCGTGTACTCAAGTTCGAAAAAACATGTCGGCAGAACAAATTCTCATTGTCAGTTAAGAACACTGAGTGGTTGGTAGTAGATACTACTTATAGAGCATTCCAACCTTAGTATTCAGTACGTGTCTTATGGAAACCGAGGACATTGGTGCCACGACTAATTTAGGTTGGCAGCCATTAATGAATGAGAAGATATTTGAAATACCTCTTGGTTAGAATTTTATAAAAGCGGAAGCTGTCAAGTGAGTACGATGTTTGAAGTGAGGTTAGTTACGTATTGATTGTGATGAAATTTAGTTTATAATTTGCGAATTTAATTAACAAGTTTTTGTGCTGCTAAATGGCAAAATCGAGGACAGTTTTATCTCCCCCTAAGTTCATTTCCCCAGATAATGATAGAGGCGACCATTTTACAAGTCATCCGGGAATGGGTACCTCGCGTAAAACGAAAATAGATGACAATTCTGTCACATCGGTTTTCGAAACGATTTTGACATTTGTCAAAGTTATATTTGTACTATGTTCTAGAGTTACACCAGCACTGCCAACTGCAAACATATTAATTGATCTGGCACCATTGCGTTGAAATAAAATAAGACAATTTATTACAAATCGCTTAAGATAGTAAAAGAAGTATATATCCTATAAGAGACAATAATGAATACTAACGTCAATTATAATACAGTGCGAGCAACAAAGATTGAAGCCTACCGATTCTATATTTGTTTCTAATTTTATCAAAACTATCTTCTAATTGGATCTTTAGCCATAATGCGTTTGAATTTACTGTCAACTAGAGCCATATTCACCATATTCAGTGACTTTGGGACGTTTTAATCATTGTTGCTCGCATTGTACCTTTATAACCTATCACGTACAATCATGGAAAGTAATGATTGGACACTTTCAATACATTGTTATATGGAAACTGTCCAATCTTTACTTTCCATGAGTGTACATAGCTGTCAAATTAATTAAGTGTCCATACAGTGTTATAAACTTGTGATGAATAAATTGTCCCAGACTGATATTATCAATGTTTGACAAGGCTAAATTTAATTTGGCAAGACCGTAATGTTGCCTACATTGACAATCTAACTTGATTAATAGACGAAGGTTATATATCTTATGTCAGAACAGTTTGTAAGCAGACAAAATTATGAACGGAGCCCCACCCCAAGTTATAATCTATGATAGTTAAAACAAATTCAAAATTAAATTAAATTTGCATACTTTCTTTGGGACCACTTATGCTACAGAATTTAACATCTAATTTGAAGTACGAATGATAAACTTAGTAAATAATTATTTTATTATGTAGTACATAATAATATTATGCAATATACATAAGGTAATAAGCAATTTTTTTATTGAAGCAGGAATTTTTGTGTTGCCAACCTAATGCATTTTCAATTGGAACACTCTGCACAGATTTTTTAACAGAAGTTTTTCTGCCAACCACCTCCGTCTAAAATTGCTCACCCAGAATTGCCTATTAGTAGATTTAAATGAGTGTTGATTAATAAAAAAAATGTATTAAAAAAGCAAATTTTCATCAAATTAGATACAGGACCTTTTGGAATAATTAAAATGAAAATTCATAATAATAACTAGAGATGATAAATAGATGGTTATAGGTTATATTGATGTTTAATTTGACATTTTAAAAATTTGACAATTAGGAATGTGATCATAATTTATGTAATATAAAGATTGAAATACAATAAACTATCAATTAGTAATTGTCAAAATAAACTATAGAATTAATTGTGTATTATGCTTTTTACAATTTTGTCTTTATTTTAACTGATTGACTTTTAAACTCAATATACCTGATTACGAAATTTAATTTATTTATATTTGGATATTTCTGGTAACTTTTGGTAAATTTCTGGTGATATTTCGGGTAATTTCTAGTGATATTTCTATTAGTAACTTTTGGTGATTTCTGATAATATTTCTGGTGATTTGGTGCAAAGAAAATATTTGAAAGTTAGTTTTTATAACATTGATAACATTGATTTTTAACTTGACATTTTAAATATTTGACAATTAGGAATGTTCATAATTTATCTAATTTTAAGATTGAAATACAATAAATTTCCAATTAGTAATTGTCAAAATGAACAATAGGATTAATTGTATTTAATTATTTAACTGAACTTCATGCGTTTTACAATTTTGTTTTCATTTTAATTGATTAACTTTTAAACGCAATATAAGTACCTGATAAAGAAATTTAATTTATTTAGAGTTGGCAGCATATTAGAGTGATATTAGGTAAGATTTTAAGTAACCCGAAAGGAATGCGGTAACGCAAATTAGTGGTTAAAAAGTTGGTCCAATTATTTTGATTTTTAACGAAATTCTGATTAAATTGGCACATCTTGAAGCAATTTTTATGATTTGAATGTTATAAGGTATCGGCTACGATTTCATTCCAACGACTTTAGATCATATCGTAGTAGATGAATGGATCAAGATCAGCGATAAGGATAGTATGCCGATGGCGAAACGTTTGATCAGGGATGAGGGATTATTATGTGGTACGTAAGATGTATAATCTCTAACTAATATTTCTATGGAGGCTTTTGAAGTCGCAGCTTTAGAACATGCCGATCTGAAGCCGAAAACATGGTTAAAATATGTTGAAGACACGTTCATCTTCTGGCTTCACGCCAAAGACACCCAAGACTACCAACCTTATTGGATTTTTTTGACAATCAACACTCTCGCATGAAATTTACGCATTTTCCTTTAAAGGCATCTATAAAATTCTGACACTCATCACCCAGCAGAAGATTTTTGCCTCTCGCATGGTTAATAGGTCGAGTTACCATTACTTTTTGGTACCCTACCCAGAAAAATGAGGTTAAGGGGAGTTACCTATCTTAACTAAATTGCAATAAAACGAGTTTTCTTTGCTATTCTTTTGTAAATCGTTGATTCTTATAATCATGATTCGTTCCATATGTCATAATATTAATTTAGTTGAAACAATTATCTTATTTGGGTCATTCGCTATCACTATTATACCTCCCCTCTAATACCATACAGAATATTCGCGAAATAAAATTAAAAATCCTTAAAAAAATCAATTGGCAATCCTTTACTTCATATTCTTGTGCGAGAATTAACTAATTGTGACTATCTTCTCTTTGGTGTGAAGAAAATTCGTTTAAACAAGTTTAATTTTTAATCCTCGAGTTACTTAATAGTAGATTTAACTAGAGGTGATGTAAACGGATTCGCAAAGTTTAGAAATTTAGTTGGTTATATGATTTTTACAATTTTTTCTTAATTTTAATCGATTGACATTTAAACTCGATTAGGAAACTTAATTTATTTAGAGTTGGCAGCAAATTAGAGTGATATTAGGTTAGATTTTACGTAACGCAAAACGAGTGCGGTAACGCACATTAGTAGTCGAAAAGTTGGTCCAATTATTTTGACTTTCAACAAAATTCTGATTAAATTGACACATCTTGAAGCAATTTTTAGGATTTGAATGTTATTGTGATCCAAAATTAATGTATGCAATCTTGATTTAAAGTGACAGCTGCGATTGACAATTCATATGACAGATCGAAAACCGTTTTTTGTTTAATGATTGATCAGACAAGCAACATTGAATAATAAAAAGTTATTTCAATTAATAAATTTTGTAAAACAGCACAATTTAATTCAATTAGATTTAAAAATTGGAGATATTAGCTCGCAGCTATTACTGGTGGCCCAATTCTGTATAAGTTTAAACTTAAAAAAATTGGTATACTAAAAAATAATTAATTTAGACTAAAATTTAGTTCAAAAAAGAATCTACTTACAATGGCTTCTTGGTATGAGGACTACTAGACGGATCCGATTCCTTGTGCCAAGTACATTTCGAAGTCCAACTCGGCAAGACGAAACTATCCATCTTCGAATTACGATAATTTTTTTTTTGGCGTTGGGACAAACTTGCACCACGAAAACTTTGAAAAAAGTGACTGAGCTAGTTACACATGCAACAACATTAAATACCAACGATCCCCCTTCTTCGAAATGATTCAAAATATTAACACCGCATAAAAAGATTGATTTGCCGCTAATTTTTGACGTCACTTGATACGGATTCGCCATTTTGTTTTTCAGATTTATCGAATTTCGTACCAGTAGTAAAAGAGAATTTGGGGCGGTTGCGCGTTTAAATATTTTTAATTGTATCACAATATAACGAATAAATATGCAAGATGGTGCAATCGTTGCAAATTTAAGGTGCAAATACGTGAGTTGTAGAAAAAATTCTTCGGACAAAAGATTGATTTGTTGTACAAATAAGAAGCGAGTTTAGTATTATTGAGACTCGTAGAAAATCAATTAGGAACAAGATTTATTCATGATTTAGATAGAAAATGTATGTTTTTCTACGGGGAATTTCAACTACCTATAAACTAGCAGAATTTATCACTATTGCTTTGTCATTTTGTTTGGTCAATTTTAATTAGATACCTAATACGGGCTGTAATGATTGTTCTAATGTTATTTGTTACTGTTGCGATTGAAACCGTTTGCCTTTGCTCTTTGGAACATTAGTCACTAACGTAGAAACTTATGTGTAGGTATTTAGTTTCACTTAAAAGTGTCACAATTTAACTTTATTATTGAATAAGTTTATTACGTATCATGGTATAATTCGATTACGTACAACGCCATCTTACCTTTTCCGTTTCAAAATACAGATATTCCAGTTTGAATTTACTGATAACGTGTTGTTGTATTTCTCATATAATACCTGTTTTTACTCTTGATCCTAGCACTGTATTATACTGAAATCTCCATAATCGTTTAGCTCTCCAATTAAATCTACACAAAAAATAAGGATTTTGAGTATAGTGCGTTTAATGATATTTAAAAAGAATGAATTTTCCTTCATTATCATCTAAATATTACGCAGATTCTGCGGACCAGACCTTTAACTACTTGAAACTATGCCAAAATAAGTAGATTACGTCATATTGTCGTCAGTTATACGCTAATTGACAGCTCACAATTAATTTAGGACATTTTTAGGTCTTTCTGGCGTGAAAATATCGCAGACACAAAATGTCAGCTTGTTACGTCATTTTTGTCCTTTTAATTTTATACGTCATTCATATTTACGGCTGTGACGGGTGGTGGTTCACAAGCATGTCGTGTGTTGTTAATTATGTAAGTTTTGATTGTTATTATGTTACAATTTTATGATTATACTTAAGAATGTATATAATATGACGTCAAATATCCGAATTATGACGTTAAATTCTGTCCAACTATCAAAATTAAGTCTATAATGACGAAAAACTGACGTTATTTTGATCGGCATACCTATATATGAGCCCTCAGCTTTAGCTGTCAGGTCTGGAGTAGTATTATTAAGCTGCTAACGCGGCACTAATGGATAATTTAAGTCATGGTTTAATTGTTACGTCATTTATAGGACATTATTCGTCAAAAAAAAATGAGTTTTAGCAAGAGACGTCAATAAATGTTCTTCCCGCGTCATTAATTGGTCGTTTGCCATGTTTCAGATCGAAAAGCCCCTTAAACTGACTGCTCAGGATTTAACATCTTAAATGTCGTAATATAATGGGACACATTGACGAAATGACCGACTTGGTTGGATCAGTCTTCATTGGTCACCAGGCAGAAAATAATTATTTGTTTTCTTTAGCTTTTTTTGTATCTAAATATCCGAAAACAACAAAGTATATTACCGTGGAAGTTAAGGATAATAAATTATGACATTTTTGACGTAATTTTGACAGGATGAAAAGCGAACGCCATGTTTATTGACGTAACGGTTTAACTGTCTTTAAAATATCGTTAAATACACGTCATATTAGTGACGTAAACGTATAATGTGTATATTTTAACGTTATTAAGACGTTTCTTGTTCAATTTAAGCGGTAATTGTTGTTGAAAAGATGTTTTCAATTATCGTTAGACGAACTATACAATATTTTTCCCCGTGAACAAAGGAATTGTAAATTATTCAGAACAAATCTGGATTCTCAGCTTTTAAATATACTTTAAGCTTTTATTAAGTATGCTATAGAAGTATTATTGTGGCATATACGTAAGTATTTAAATCCGCAATGTCAAAACAAAAGGTAAACTTTACTCTCGGTTTATTAAATCGTTTGCAGTGCTGTACACAAAAAACCGGTGCTATCGGGTTTGCGTGATGATTTCATTAATAGATGGGATTATGCTGCGATAATCCCCGGAATATTTTAATGCGAAATCATAACAGAAACTTTCCTAATATTACAGGATTTAAGAAATCGATAATCCATGCAGATTCTAATCGAACATCGTTTAAATTGGAACCCCGCAAAGATATTAGTTTTTATTAAAGGGAATGTAATAATTTGCTTGATTCAAGATGTACATATACCTATAGGTAATTCTGGAGCAGAGTTGGAGGTTTAAAATCTGAAGAATTTTATCTTAATTTAAAAACTTATTCATCATCTACAGTACCGTGCATAAGAAACAATCGCATCGGATTTGCCGTCGATGATTTCGTTAATTAGCCGCGATTACAGCGATAATCCGCGGAATATTTTAATGCGAAATCGTGACATACCGGAATATCTAGGAAATTTATAATCCTCGAATCTTGAACACGTGAAGTTTAATTAGATACCCCGCAAAGATAGTCTTCTCGCAAACTATTTTTTTTGATTTATTTAAAAAAATAAACGGTATAATTCTAAAAAGGCTAAGATTAAAGTGAGCCTAAGTGAGATCTGCGAGGAAAACTGGGGAACGTGTCTCTATGCAAGTCTGCAACATTATTAAATTGAAGGTAAACTTACATCAGCAAAATATGTCGATTAACACTAATGCTCAACATTATTGAATAAGCATTAATTTTATCTTAGATAACGATTTCGAAAATATTTTTCAAATTAATAAAATTACATTTAAATTAATAAAAATAAAAACAAAATAATCGTCTTCAGATAATATTTTGTTTAGGTACTAGAAGTGACGCATTTTATAATATACAAAATCAGCAGCTTATACAGGGTGGCGCACCCCATTTAAAAATCTTTTTACTAAGGATTGTGTAGGTTCATTAGGAGCACATTTTTAAATTATTTGGAAATATACAGGGTGATAAAAAAAATTGCGTACCAAAGTTATAAAAATTTAAATGGAACACCCTGTATATTCGTGCATATTTTGATACTGCAGGGTAAATAAAGGCTACTTACTGTTATATTCCCTATACCTAACTCAACCGGTTTTCGAGATATTTTAATATTTTTGAAAATGTAGATAAAAATTTACGAGGCATTTCTGTTTTACATGATTGAGCTAAATATTTTCAATTGTGTTTATTGTTTATTCAAAGGATTAAACTTTATAACTAATTAAAGTTGATATCTAGAAATTATGTAGGGTGTTTAAAAACAAGATTTCTTTTTGGTTGAATGTTATAGGCAAGTAATTCTCTTATGTTAAATGGAACACCCTGTATTTATGACCACATTTAGATTCTAATTTCAATTGTTTTTAAAACTGTACTAGGGTTCCCTATACCCATC
>SMLS01043503.1:0-11061 GCA_004785975.1 Popillia japonica | reverse complement strand
AAAAAATTTTTACCGAAACCTGCAATGTCAACAAACTAGCAATTAATGAACTATGTACAGTCTTTCGAATGTGCTTAAGAACTTGAATTGGAATTTAGGTTTGTAACGAACTCCGTCCGCGACAAGTAAACAATTTTTCGTTAGAAGATATTTTCATTTTTTTTGACTGAATTTTTATTTAATTTAAAATTGTTTTCTTGTATTTGTAAATATATTTTTGAACTAACCTGTATGTGTCCAGTTTTGAGATGCTATGTACAGGGTGGGGCACCACATTCCCGTCGGTTTATATACGAGAAACGGTAAAGTATTTTAATAATCTTTTTACTAGAGGTTGTGTAGGTTCATTAGGAGCACATTTTAAAATTATTTGGAAATATACAGGGTGATCCAAAAAAAAGTTGCGTAACAAAGTTATGAAAATTTAAATGGAACACCCTGTATATTCGTGCATATTTTGATACTGTAGGGTAAATAAAGGCTACTTACTGTTATATTCCCTATACCTAACTCAACCGGTTTTCGAGATATTTTAATATTTTTGAAAATGTAGATAAAAATTTAAGAGACATTTCTATTTTACATGATTGAGCTAAATATTTTAAATTGTGTTTATTGTTTATTCAAAGGATTAAACTTTATAACTAATTAAAGTTGATATCTAGAAATGATGCAGAGTGTTTAAAAACAAGATTTCTTTTTGGTTGAATGTTATAGGCAAATAATTCTCTTATGTTAAATGGAACACCCTGTATTTATGACCACATTTAGATTCTAATTTCAATTGTTTTTAAAACTGTACTAGGGTTCCCTATAGCCATCTCTTCTAGTTTTTTAGTAATTTATAGTTTTTGATTCTAAACATTAATTTCCTACCATTTAATTCTCAAAAGTAGGTTTTGATGGAAACAAATGGCTAAATACCTATTAAACTAATCGTTTGATTGGTGTTTCACAATAATGAAAAAACCTCTTAACTAAGTAAATAAAACTTTATTAAACAAATAACATTAAACAGTAAAAAAAACTAGTATTTTAACAAATGCTCGAAATGATGTCCATCAGTTTTAATGCATAAACGAATTTTCTCTTGAAAAGACTGCTTCACTTTTGTTAAAATTTTTGGTGCTATAGAACGAAACGCTATTCTTGTTCGTTCTCTCATAAAATTAGGTGTAGTTGGTGGTATACCGTACACTCTATCTTTAATATACCCCCAGGAGGCTTAGGTCTGCGGATCTTGCTGGCCAATGCTGAGGGCCGCCGCGTCCAATTAACCTATTGGGATATTGCCTATCCAATTAATTTCTAACGTCAATATGAAAATGTGCTGGCGCACCATCTAATTGTAACCACATCCTCTGTCTAATATCAAGTGGTACATCTTCCAAAAGTACAGGCCAATGTTCTCTTAAAAGTCGAAGAAACATGTCGCCATTTAAAAGACCATCAAAAAAGAAAAAACCTATCACCAGCGTTCCAATTATTCCACCCCACACATTGACACGTCGTCTATGTTGCCTGTCGCTAGTTCTAAAAAGATGGGGATTTTCGGCACTGTAGAAATGAAAATTTTGACTATTAACTAATCCATTATTGTGGAATGACAACTCATCCGTGAAAAGAACAAAATCGAAGAAATTTTCGTCATCACGAAGTCTTTCTAGAACCCACAAACAAAAGTCGACTCGTCGATCGTAATCTGGCTCCAAAAGTTCCTGGTGTAATTGAATACGATACGGGAAAAAATTGTGTTTTTTTTGTAATTCTTCAAGCGCTTCGCCTCCTGATTCCAATGTTTTCACCTATTTTACGTTGACTTGTATGTGGAATTTCTACCAGAGAGGCGATAACAACAAACTCATTTTGTGCATTGCCCGTAACAGGTCTCTGCCCTTCTGGTTTCTTATAAGTCACGCTTCCTGTTTTTCGGAGAACTTGCAATAAATTTTCTAATGACCGCTTGTCAGGATGACGCCTGTTAAGATATTTTTGAGCATAAACTCTTGATGCTAGCAAGCAATTTCCGTCTTTTGAGAATTAAATGGTAGGAAATTAATGTTTAGAATCAAAAACTATAAATTACTAAAAAACTAGAAGAGATGGGTATAGGGAACCCTAGTACAGTTTTAAAAACAATTGAAATTAGAATCTAAATGTGGTCATAAATACAGGGTGTTCCATTTAACATAAGAGAATTACTTGCCTATAACATTCAACCAAAAAGAAATCTTCTTTTTAAACACTCTGCATAATTTCTAGATATCAACTTTAATTAGTTATAAAGTTTAATCCTTTGAATAAACAATAAACACAATTTAAAATATTTAGCTCAATCATGTAAAACAGAAATATCTCTTACATTTTTATCTACATTTTCAAAAATATTAAAATATCGCGAAAACCGGTTGAGTTAGGTATAGGGAATATAACAGTAAGTAGCCTTTATTTACCCTACAGTATCAAAATATGCACGAATATACAGGGTGTTCCATTTAAATTTTCATAACTTTGGTACGCAACTTTTTTTTGGATCACCCTGTATATTTCCAAATAATTTTAAAATGTGCTCCTAATGAACCTACACAACCTCTAGTAAAAAGATTTTTAAAATACTTTACCGTTTCTCGTATATAAACCGACGGGAATGTGGTGCCCCACCCTGTATATGTTAACCATATTTTTGCTCATGATGTCATGCCACAAAAAGGTACTGGCCAGGATATATAAAGGCCGCGTTTTAGTATTAAAATCCACTTGCTTTCTAGCTCTGCTCCCTTCCCTACCTTTCTGCAGGAGCCGATCCAGTTGGCCAGCAGGTCCTGTCCATTGAGTGTGCCGAAGCCTTGTTGGCCCCAACTGTTCTGCAGTATGTGTCGAGTTCTCGTTGGCCACTACAGAACCATCCGGACCCTATCCGTTGGGTGCGCCGAAGCCTTGTTGGCCCCAGCATTTGTTTCCTCCTGTGAGGTGTCAAGAGTAGACCCCCACATGCACTCCGTTAACTTGCGCATGACTATTAACATAATTTATGTTTAACCGATTGATTTTTAACTATTTATAGGAATTTACCTGACGTGTACCTTACGTGTGCTTCACTTGTACTTTTGCCTTACTATTATTGTGTATAGACATCATACCGTCTTATATATATCTATTGCTACAGCATTCCATGTGTTAAACAACCTGTTTTATTGCTCGTGTAATTTGTATATATTTCATTTCATTGCTATCACCTGTGGATGAACAAGAATTTCTCTTTCTTTTCTTTTGCCCCAGTATTATTGTATAAACCGCTAGTTTTGCTATTCTTGCATTCTGTAAACATTTCGTTTGATTTCTATTACCTGTATGTGTAAAAGAATTTATTTTATTTTTGACCTGTAAATAAAAGTATATATGTAAATAGCTGAACCCTACCTGTTTTATTTCTTTATGCTACCCCGAGGTTAAAATTCGTTAATTTTGCAAACGGGCATAACCTGTATTCATTTAGAATAATTTAGATAATTAACCTTTACGTCTTGTAATAACATCGTGGTGTCAAATGACAGGCTCAGCGCAGCACGCCATCTAGTGAGCCCTGTCGCAACCTGGTTAGAGTTGGACGCGTTACAAAGTGATCAGAGTTCTACACGCGTGTTTAATACTGTCACTGTTAATTGATGTTTTTTTTTTCTACTTGATTATCTACACCGATTCCCGGAATCCCGAAAGTACCGTTGCAAAAATTAACTGGGGCGATGTTGCACTGCGACATGATGATCTATTGTGCCACCTTACATGAGCTATGCATTGCTAGGATTCCAGATTTTCATCCTCCGTCCAGCAAAACCTGCAGTCGTTATTGCGTCTCAAACCTACCCTTGTCATGTGTTCCACAACGTAGTTTGTTTCCATTTAGTTCTAGCATGATCTTTTCTCTTTGCTTATTGAAGTTTCCAAGACATACCTTGGAGTGTCTCAAACCAGGAAGATTCTCCCAGAAGGATGCTCTAAGCTTGTCCTTCGCCCATAATGCAATTCTGTTTTCTCTGGCTAGGTTGTTTACTTTTATTAAGAAGTCTCACACGGGGAACACCAGGGTTGTCCAACACGGATCTTGATGAGTCTCAACTATGTATGTATGTTATAGAAAGACCTTTCCTAAGTATCCAAATACGAGCTTTTATCCTAACGTGCCCTAGTTTCTGAGAAAAATCAATTTTGTTGCGAGTTCTTTTCATACCGTTAATGTTGGTCTCCGTATAAGCAAGCGTGCCTAACGTTCTGGACTTGATCTACGCCTGCCACCCTAGTGACTGGCTTTCGATTCCTGTGGATAGTTTTTTGACTCTGGTTTCTGGCCTGAACGCCCCCGTATTCGTTACCTTATCATTTAATGGTATTGCCTTTAGGAAATAGGTAGGGATAGATCTCTTCTCCATTACCCTTTGTTGCTTAGCTTCATAAGAATTTTTTTTTTCGAAGCTATGGTACGGTTCTCTTGTATCGCATCTTGGCCAAACAGTTAGTTGACCTGGTTAGTTGGTTCAATGCCTTGTGGGCCATATTTTCTATAAGTCTGTGTGCTACATTTGAGCTTCTCCATTTTTTTGACATTTTCATTACAATCGGCATTTTTAGTATTTTGTCATTTTCAACAGTTTCGACTCTTTACACCTTCGATATTTCCATAACTCGATTTATATCTTTAGGCTCTCTCGCCACTTCCGAAAATTGCAACATAATTTTTGCCTTTTCTACATTTCGTAGTTTTCTAAATCTTTCAAAGTTTTCTAGTCTTAAAATTTACCACATTTTTAGCATTTTGGGTAAAATTTTGACATTTCCACTTTTTAAATAGTTTCAACAATTTCGTCAATTTTGATAGCACCCAACTGATTTTGACATTTTCGGCAGATTTTAGACTTCTTCATCATTTTTCAATTCCTTCGTCCCACATATGAAGTACGTAACTCACCTCACTACCACTCCAGAACTTATCACTCTGATAACATCTTACCGGTAGGTCTTTCCGAATTAAGTATTACGGCAAATGCATTTAGTGACGGTGTTCTTCAAGGTTCTCTCCTCAGACATGAGTTCTGAGGAGATCTGAGATTACGATTCAAGCGATTGGCGATTTATGTGAGAAATATTGCTAAATATTTGTATGTCCTGTAAAAAGACGTCCTGATCTGTAGATGACTACAGCGATCACCAAATGACATCCAGCATCAACATCCAAATTGTAAACTGTGTTTCGGCAAATTCTCGGCTGCCACGTGCATTAGGATCTGTGTTCTTCAGGGACCTCTTCTGACGTCTGACTTCTTTATTTTCTGTTTTAGAGATATGCTACCCTAGTAAAGGCGGTATTAGAAATTGATGGAATGACGTCATAATCTGAACGTTTACTAAATGGACGTGCATTCACAAGTCTCCAAATGCAAAACATTAGGTTTACAATAAAGCGTAGTCCACCTTCTTTCGGTGAACTATTATCGTCATTGTGGGCGAAATATTTCATAAAAGGCCTTATCTCACGCATCTTGGCATCACTATGTACAGCTTAGCAAAGTTGAAGCGAAATGCCGCGGTAGCACAAGTGGGTTGAGTCACGCCAGGGTCAATTCGAGTAATTAGGCAACGAAGAAATGAAATGCAATCACCGTAAGACCCCTGCCGTCTTGAAGAGCACGTCATCATGCAGTATTCTGTGATTTGCATGTTCAATGATGTGGGTGTGGCGAATTACAGGTACAGTGGCACGAGCCCCACGCACACACGTATAGTAATAGTGCCGGTCAAAATGTCTGAAACATCGTGTCAACTGCGCCAACCAAGGTACTACATATAAATAAAATACTGGCACTTTACTTTTGGCTAGTAGTATAACGAGGTCATCGAGTTCGCTCCACCTACGTGCGCCGTGATGACTCACTGTTTCAGTTGAAATTTGCCAGATTGTACAAGATTTCTTTTAACGCAAATCAAATTATAAATCTACAATTTGTTTGTTTGACAAATTCTTACGTGTTATGTTTCAATAGTTTTGAAAACTCTATGCTTTGCATAAGGTTTACCATAGCCTCTTGGCCTGTCAGCATCATGCAGATCTATTTAAAAGTTGAAATCACCAGGCGGAATAAGTACTCTATCACTACAAGTAGATGCGGTCTAAGATTCCGTTCTTCCGACAGCTCAAGAAGCTGGGCACCAACAAGCCTCCTCCTCGTCCTAGGACAAAAAGGACAAATTCCTTTTCGTATATCCATAATTTGGACATTTTAAATCCTCTCAACGCTTTGGATACTTTTAATCTCTTCAACACTCAAGTGTTGTCACAATTTTAACATTTTCTGTTTTTTGCTGATTTGATATGTTAGATAGTATTTGATATGATTAACAATATTAAGAGTATCTAACATTTGCGCCACCATTTGACACTTTTGACATTTTCAAAATTCTCAATATTTTCATCTTGTTCGAGGAGTTACGATACATTCTTGGTATTTTCAACACCTTCTACGCTTTCGGCGTCTTTTTACATTTTTAACACTTTGGATACTTTTGACACTTGAGCTACAATATTTATGGTCAAAGTTTCTCAAATAAAGTCCAATCCAGTTTTGTTTGAAATGCTCTTAACTAACCCACTGCACATCTCACTTCAACACAAACAATACCAATCAGCGATTCGGTTATGCTAATCTATGGTAACCTGTTGTTGACGATAGTGTCCACTGTACTTTGTCGCAGAATAATATTTATTTTGCATATTTTAGCCGAAACCTACACACATGTTTTCCTCCGAAAAATTCTCTCGCATTAAAATGTTTTATTCAGAAGCAATTTTCATGATTAAAGTTCAAAAGGATTAATCTACTACAGAGAGAAAATCGCCCCAAGCACGTCAAAAGCGATGCACACACACGGATCATCCTACCGATGATTTCCGAAAATAAAAACAACACAGAACCGCGCGCGCGCGCGGTAGAGCACAGAGAAGGATCTCTCTGATTTTAATTTACACACACAAATAAAAGCCCCGAGGGCCGTCTATATTTCATACTTGGCATTACGTTTGTCCAGAAATAAAAGAGGTAATATTTTATGCAAACAATCGAGGCCGGGGGTTCAACGGTGTTGCACAGGAGAAACACATACTCACAGATAGTAGAGAGAGAAGTTGAGGGAGAAGGACCTGAAATTGGTCAAGCGCTCTCTAGAGCAGTTCTTTTTTTACGATAGTGGTAACAAAGTATCCTTTTTATGTTCGAGTATAAAATATGCTTTTTCATATAAGTAACGGATTGCTGTATAATATTGAGTAACGCGTTTCAATGTAGCTGAAAAACTCTCCAGGGTTTTTTCATGCGTGAATATATTTTCCTAGCCATTCTTTTTATTCTTTGATTTAAAAGTTTGTGTAAATTGACTACATTATTAAAAGGAGATTATATAGGATCGCTCCTTATGTATAGTTGGGAAAGTTCGAAGCGACAGGTGCTAACCTCAAGCTAGTGCAGCGGAAAATCAACGATATGTTACTTGCAACATTGCAGCAGGTTCTAGTATAATTATATCATTGAAAGTTCCGACATTCTCGATCAAGTATTTACCACGAAGTTTCTGGGTGTAGCATTAATCTAAGTTGCGCATAGCACATTCAAACAACGTATAATTTGTTTTGGATCAGCAGAATTAGTTTAAAGACTTTTACAATATCGTATGAATCGTCTTGTAAAGTCAGTTCAAGTTTATAGACAAAGTTAAGAAACAAGACAGAGTAACAATGTCATCGTTAGACACCTATGGACCTCTGCAGATACAAACGTTGTTAGTTCTATGTTACATACTAGGAAACATATCCATGTACAATTCCTCTACATACATACAAACTGTTAAACATATCGTTGCTCGAACGATCTGTAAGTTGCATCGTAAATTCTTCAATGCAATACCTGTGAAAGCTTAGATCTCTTGCAATTTTGTAATGTTACCGATTAAATATATTGTTTTAATCCATTTTTCAGAAAAGTTCTGTTTAAACCAAAGTAATATCGTTTGTAATTTGAATACATGTTGCATCGATCAAACTAAATGATATTTAAAGAAGCGCATTTATTCCTTTTGTAATCACTTAGAAATATCAAAGTTTCCATAAAAATGTTCATATTGTTAGTTATCTGCTAATAACAAAAACAGGAATCAAATCACGTGAGATTTCCACAGTAACACATCAGCAATCGTTGCAACAAGCAATAAGCTATGATTTTGACTAGAAACTAATAACATACAAACTAGCATTCTCCTGTCAAAATTATCATCTAGTTCCTAAATAAATTTTGACCAAACGAGCCTGTTTACTGAAAGATTCCTTTGACTTTAGTTGAACTAATTGGAAGACTTTGCAAACCATTGGCAGTATATTTATAGACCAATCGTTTTTATGCAACTTCCATTAGGTGTTCTTTTCTTCGCTGAATAGTACCATAGCACTAGTAGTAACTGTTTTATTTCAACCTTAGCTTGGGTATTAGAACACGAGGCCTGGTTAAGGAAGGAACCTTGTTGAAGCTGTTCATTCAGACTTTTACATTGTGTGGAATTACGAAAAGAAAAGTTGGGGAAACCCCTGGGCAGTAATCGGCGGACAAAGCCCTAAAATGGTGCAAAAGGTCCCCAGGACAGAGACAGGCTAAGAAATTCATTAACGAATATATACCCAAATTCACAGAAGATTTTCTAAACAAGGGTATGTATGTGTGGTGTTGGGGTAATAATACACTGCGACCTGAAATATCTTTTGTGCCCTCCACTCGCACTGTGTTTACAGCTGGCTAATTAGTTCGATTCCTATTAGAAAGTGTAGGATATCGGAAGCCTCGGAAGTTTTAGCTTGCCTCATACAGTGGAGATTCTCCCAGTGTTTGGATTCTCTCTGCTCTCCAGTTCATATTTGAGCTTCTCCGATATTACACTGTTACTTATCCCGCAAAAAGGTTCAGGCACCACAAAAGGTGTTCTAGCTCCTTTCTTAGCGAGGTTATCTATTATTTCATTCCCTTTCACTCCGGCGTGTCCCAGAACCCACTACAGGGTTGCCTGAACAAAGGTAGGAGAACTGTCAAGTTAATAGGTAGGTCTACTAACAGGACATTGTAGACTCAATAACCATATGAGCAACTTTGATTTGATGTAAAATGCTATGTGCAGAATCTGTCAAACAGAAGAAGAGACCGTCTATTTTATGTCAATGCGAGGGACGAGCAAAACTGAGACTAGAATGTTTAGGAGAACTGTACCCGGACACTAGCTACATGAAGACAACCCCGACAAAGCTAGCAAGACATACAAAAGGTTATCTAGACGATCTGGCCTAAATTTGCTCCCACCATTAGAAATGTTGTTTCTCTGAATAGGTTGACATGTTGGTTCAGCAGTACCTACATAAATATAGCAAATTATTTGCTTTTACAGACTCGATGGCAAAAGAGTAAGATCGATCGGTCTATAATTGTAAAGGAGTCAAAATTACAGAGTTTGAATGTTGGACGTGAAGGCTAATATTGTAACAAGGTCAACAGAACACGTTTACATACACTATGTACACAGCAAGAACTATAGTGGTAGTCTGACAAGCAATACAGCTTGGAAGCCACTATAGTTGCACTCACTAGGAATACACAAACCTCCCATAAACCAAAGTTTTGAAGATTCTTTTAAAGAACTCCTGTTTCTGCTGTTGTTCAATGTTTGTTTCAGTTTTGAGTTTATTACGATGTGCACATTTTAGTCGTAGGAGAATATTTGATATTCTTGGACATGCTGCTAGAGATTACAAATATTTTAGATTATTGTAGGAACAAACCCATTATTACAATAAAAAGCGCTAACAAAGACTGGAGCTTAACAGTGACAGTGGAATGGAAATCTAGGAGATGGAATTGTGTAGTAAGATAGTTTGGAAGATGAACACAAACGTAATAGTGATCACAGTGTTGAAGCAAGCAAGCATGCAACACAAAGAATTGGATGTTTAATTGAAGCAGATTTTGACAGACTTTCACAAGGGGAACACCAGGGTTGTCCGACGCGGGTTTTAATGAATCTTAACTATGTTACGGAGGAACCTTCCATGAGTAGGTACCCAAGTACGAGCTTTTATCTTAAGGCGCCCTAGTTTCTGAGAAAATCAACCTTGAATGAAAGCGCTAAGATCATTCCTTTATAAGGGAGACATTGCAGTGGCTCAGTGTTGAAGAGCGAGCGTATTTCAATACTTATTATTCTTATATATTCTTTATAAAATTGTATGAGTAAATTTATTGTTTACGCGAAAGACATTCATGATAGGATTGCAGATTTAGATTACCATTGGCTAGAGCATCATCTTCACAGAAAAATCTATATTATAAGAAACTAAAATTATATAATGAGATGGACAAAGAAGCTAAGCAATCTACCAATTTGAGAGTTTTTAAAACTTTTTGTTCTACATATGTTAAGAATATTTGTAAGATTTAGATTTAGGAAATAATATCTGTATTATTTACCATCTTCTTGATGAATAAAGTTTACTCCTACCACTACATATAGATTGCGACGCTTTTCGCGTGCTTGTGCTGACGGCAGCTAAATAATATTGTGGAGAGCTGGGCCGCAGGTATTTTAGAATGATAATAATAATGCTGATACTAATGACTTTAAATTTAATTAATTGAGAACGGGCGCCACCAATTTTAAAGATTTGTTTAGCGACAAAAATTGGAAAGATCGCGTGAAAGAAAAAAAAATGATCAAAAATTATATGTATAATATTTAATTAAAAAAAAATGGATATATATCACAAATCTGTTGTAACGTGAAGCTGCTTTACGTTTTACAATATTGCTTATGTTTCGATAACAACTCGTACTTATGTATTTTATACAGAGAAATCCAAAAAAGGGTATACAAAAAAATTTTAACGTTGAATATAAATAACCTTGAACTACTTTGACTAGCAATATGTGACATAAAATAGTTGTCGATTATGTATGTATGAAATTTAATTAAATAAATGCGATAACG
>SMLS01043501.1:0-11180 GCA_004785975.1 Popillia japonica | reverse complement strand
AAAAAAAAAACTATTCATAGCCATTATCGAACGGAGAACATAGTTCATGTTATAAAAAACTGCAAAAATCTATCAACACAAATAAAAATAAGTCATAAAGAGAATTGCATAAAATATATTAGTTTGCACCTAAATTGAGATCCCAAAAACATAAAAGAGGGTTTATATTGTTAAGCTAAGGTGACAAAGACTGTATCTAGTAGGTCCACATGGTGTACAAAACTCTCCACACAAACCATTATATTAAACATTTTTGTGCTAATATATGTAGAATATGTTTATCGTCATCTTACCTTTTATGTATATCTGCATTATTCTTCCAGAAACCATGCACAAATGTCGCAATTCTTCCACGATAAAATGCACCCTGTTAATATAGTATGTATACAGTATATGTATATATATATGTGTGTAGAAACTGATATTTTCTAACCATCAATCACTGGAAATCGTTAAGAAATACATTATACATACTTGTACAAAATACTGTTTCTTATATTCTAATATATTGGTATAAATATCAAATATTGGTATATACAATCTATTCCAAATACGATATTCGAGACTGGTATCATAAGACATCATATTCGGGACATGTTGCATATATCAATTTGTCTTTAATGTTACTATATACACATTTCAAATACGTATATCTAATTTTTTGTTTTACATTTACATATCTTCGTTACAAGACAGATTATATCATTATTAAATTTAATACATATTTTTTCACACAAAACAAATTGATGATTCTACTTTTACGAATATAAGTAGTAATATGTATTTTCCCGTATTTGTTTTATAAGAAAAGTATGATTACAATTTACCGTTTTGTATAAAAACTGACAATATAAAAATATAATTTTAAAATCTAGAGTTTCAAATTTCTCAGAAATGATCAGAATTTATCTTACTCAAATATATTATAAAACTTTATATTTCTTCTTTTTTTGATAATCTTCTTTTTCACATATTTTAATTCCCAATTTGCCTCAGTTCTATGTAATTTCATTTAAATTAACCCTTTTAATGCCATGTGGGGATATTTACAGACCACGTCATATTCTTTTTTAGACGACCTGTTTTCAATAATCCCATATTATTAACGCTGGTTAATAAACATTTTTAGAGATTCTTTCGTACTATATGCGCTGATTTTAGATGTCTACCTTTTCTGATTGTAGACTTCCTTATTGTTCCTAATTTTTTAAATGCTTTGCATTCCTGAGGGAAATCTAAGACTTTGTCTGATAAACCTAGGCCTCTTTGGATTATTTCATTTTTGAAAAAAGGCAGTCCAGGCTAATTTTTTAAATTGTTTTGTATCAAATAATCATTACGATTTATATTAGTCATCATAGAATATCATCAGAAACACTTACATGTGCAAATTTTCAAGTCAATTGAAGAAGTCAAAGTTGGTTAAATTAAGTCCAATATGTATGTGTGAAAAGAAGATCACCAAACAGCCTTATCTTAACTCGCACGCAACAAAATGGAAGCCTAACTATGGATTAGATTAAAATCTTTACTACAAAAATCACTACGCGGTATATTTTACAAATTATTACTATGTGAATGTTAAAAAAATCGACAAATTGATAAAACTAAAACAAAAAAACCTAAATCTAAATTAGGAATTACATTTTTAAATATTAATTTAAAAGGGGGAGGGAGGGCGCGAACTTGCGTTTTATAGTTCTTAGGTATACATTTCCTCTTGAATAAATAATTTTCTTATAACTCCATTTACATCAGTGCAAAAAAAATTATACGTAATACTCCAATCTAAATTCTTGGAATAATAGATCTAGATATACAGGGTACGTTCAAAAATAATCGCCTCATTAACTGAGAGATTATTTAAAAGCTACCTAATATACATTCAATCCTGATGAAATACCGTCTCCAAATCGTGTTCGTAGAGAGCTATCACCGTCATTATACCGAATCCTAATAGAAGTCCTGATAAATGTAAACAACACTTGAATAGGGTACCCTCACCATCATGTCCTGAACTCAGTTCGGGTATCATATCTACTAACGCGATGTACAGGAACATGCCGGCCGCGGCCGCGAAAACCCACGAACTCGCATACTCTATATTTCCCAACCGTAACCCTACCCAGTTGCCCATGAAGCACAGCACACTCGATAATAAATTATAAAATAGCGCCTGTTTAGCACTCATACCGGCCTTTAGGAGCATCGCGAAGTCGCCCAATTCGTGTGGAAGTTCGTGACAGAAAACTGCGAGAGCTGTCGATAAACCGCCGGCCAAACTATTCGAGAAAGCGGCACCGATCGCCATCCCGTCTGTGAAGTTGTGTAGACCGTCTCCCATGATCACCATCCACGCTACCGAGAACATCGTTTTAGGCGCCGCGTGCACGTGACCGTGCGCGTGTGTATGTCCGTGATGTCTGTTTTCGTGTTCCCTTAATATTACCGTATACTCAACACTATCGCTATCGTCCTTATTGTCCAAATCTAACATCTTATTTTTACCGGTACATGTTACGCTGGTTATGTCATTGGGGCACTCGGTTAAATTCTGGTTAGTTTCAAGGTCGTCATTGTGCAAGATGTTGGCGTTCTTGAACGAATGGATGTCGGAATTGCTCGCCAAATCGTCTATGGTCGTGGTTTGTGTGTTGTTTCGGGATTCCACGTTATCCGTCCCGCCAGCTAAACGAAATACATGTTCGTCATCTATAATAGAACAGTAACGTTAGTGGGATGAATAAATGAAATGGGGTACAAAAAAAACTTACTTGATGCGTCGACCATTTTAATTTCATCGTAACAATACGGAAAGGAACTATATTTGTGCTTGCACTGTTTCTCACTAGCATTCGTTAGTTGCGTACTGCCTTCTTTATTCATAACTTTCAGCCTTTTCGGTAACTGAAATAAAATCAATCATATGAACACTGTAGGCGCTAGTTGCAGCGGCTTCTTAAGCAACAAATTTCTATTTATCACAAGATTATGTTATTCTATTTTTCACTTACTTTGTCTTTAAGTTGCCTCGTTTTCCTCCACTTCGCCGCTATAGTTATCATCCTCTCCATGAAGAAGAAGAACACCAACCCCAACATAGCAACGCATCCTTTCCACATATTCATATTGCTCTCGGGGCCGTGATGATCGTGACCATGACTAGACGTCATCGCATGCGGCAACAAATGCAATAACGCATCACCGGCTAAGGTGCCCACAGCAAGGGCAACCAGGAACTGTAAAAGCTGCTCGTAGAATCGTTTCTGCATAATCGGAATGACCGCTAATCCGAGGACACCGCAAGCGCTAATAAGGAACACTACACCGTTCGAATACCACCACATCAGAGACCAATTCGTAGTCTCTTCGCCTTGGTGATTGTCTAAATGCTCCGAAGACAAATGCTTCTGTGGTTCGTGCATGCAATTTTCAGAAATCATGCTGTATAAGATCGCGGGGCACGCCCATTTGAAAGTGTTATTGTCCATGGTGGGGTTTAATTGAAAGGATGATTTTACGACGCGGACGATCTCTTCCCGTTGTACACACTGAAATTTCGAAAAGGCTATCGATAAGGTTAACAGTGTTTAAAATGAAAGCTTACCGTAGCATTTTGACTACCGATACGTTCAACATCAACAGCAGTAGTTACACTTTTCTCGATTTTATGTTCATCCGACATATTCTTATCTAACTTCAAACTAAGCTCGCCCAGTAACCCCAATCGGTCCATCATTCTCTCAAACCCTTCCAAAGTCATGGTGTCCCCGTTGCCGTAGGTGCTGAACAACTTCTTCATGTACTGCGCCATATCTAATTCGTTACGATTTAAGTCCTTCTTAATCTTAAGATCACTACTACTATGATTACTACTAGAATTATTATTATCGTTACTGCTGTTATGTTTGCTGGCTTGCTGCTGCGCGTCTACGTCGCGCTTAGCAAGCAAACGTAACGCTGCTTCCCTTCTGGCCGTGTTCTTGTCATCTTGGATCACGTGCGTCGATTTTAGCCGTTCCTTGTACGGCGTATCGAAGTCCATGAGACGCAGAGCGTCGCGAGTTGACATCGTTGTGACGTGCGAAGCGCATGGCGTATGAGTGGCACAGATTAAGCAGAATATGCAAACTGATATGAGGTGCTTCGCCATTGGTTCCTATAAAACAAAATGAAACTTAGCACATCAATATGTAATTACGTATGGACGTCGTACAAAATAATAAAACAGACTACTCCCCTTCTATTAGAAACGGGAAAAAAGAATAAATGGCGACTATTATGCCAATTTTCTGCAACAAAAAGTGACAAAATCAACGAGAAACAGCCTCATTTTACAAAGAAGAAAGTGGTCTTCCATCCTGCTCACAAGTCTGCGATTGCAATGGATGCAATGCATTCACCCCATCGCTTTATTCAATCGTCATAACCTTCTGAGAAACCATTTTTTGATAGTTTAGTATACCCATCACATTGCTTAGCTTTAAATCCGACTAAAATTTTCGATCGCTCAATTCTTTTTCGACTTCAGGAAACTAATGGAAATCACATGGAGCAAGGCCGGGAGAGTAGTGGGGGGTGAACCATAATTTCTACCCCTAATTCTTCAACTATTCTTTGGCAAATGGCTGATCTGTGGGCTAGAGCATTGGCGTGATGCAGCGTCCAACCAAAGTCTTGATAACTCTCTTGATACACCTCAGTTACTGTACATATGTGGAACCATAAGACAAATTAACAATACTAGAAATTCCTTTTATGTCAATCGGGTGATCATTTTGTATCACCGCATATCTTTGCTCCACTTTAATTTTTGCGATGGGCACGCAAAACACAACAACAATTCAATAAGTAATTTGTACTAATTGTAAGCGTCAAAAGTTAAATCAAAGCCTACTTGGTGAAAAGTATATATAAAATTCTACCTCTGAAGTTATAGCACCAGTTTCGTTATTGTCAGATACATTATCGTACTTAATACACAATCCTCCTATTGTTTTTACAACAGCCAAATTAAAAAAGATATACATATATTGTTTAAAGCATACGTACACAAGTATTGTAGTGAAGTGAAGTGAATATGCGAAACTGGATTTGATATATTCATTAATTTAAAGGTGTTACTACGCGCAAAATCCATAGAATACTTACGTCTAATAATCATAATAAAAACAACTATTAATAAACTACCTGCGAAACTATTTCTTATTTGCAATTTCATTTGTATGTACTTATACATATATTTAATGATAATCGTCATATCAGTCACAATTGAACCAACTTCATGTAATTACTAATTGTTATACGTATTGTATTAGTAACTATAGAAATGTTGCAATGCTATGTCACTTCACAACAATGGTTCATAAAATATTGTTCAATTCTAAATATTACATATACTAACATTATTATTTTATTATTCATTGATATGATTTTGTTTTGCAATAAAAATGTTTATCGGGTCTGTTGCTTCCAAATCTACAGCATAATTCTGCTAACTATTATGACCAGCACGTGACCACGAACGTCACAGAAAAAGTGTTTTTTCTGTTTATTGTCGTGCTTATTGTTTATCATTTATTATATTGTTTACGTTTTGTCAACCGCAACTTTTTAAAGTCTACTGAACGACACATTTCTTGTTTTAAGGTTAAGTTATAAAACTTATTTGACAAAGCCGTAATATTGCCTATCTCGTACTACCAACTTCACTATGTTGCTATCTTAAAATTTGAGATCAAGTGGTTGTCACAACTTGATGCTCACTTTGTATATTTTCTTATTTTATAATTTTTTATACTGAATCTAATACTTAACGAAATTTTAACACAACGTGAGCCAACCTTTAAGTTTGATGCAAATTTTAAATGAAAATGGCTCCGTTCAAGAGAAACCAGCAGTTGGGAGCTGATTGGTCGGAAGATTGATCAAAATTTGAACTCTAATGTAATACATTTTCAATTGTATAAACATTTCAACACATATAAGTCCGATAGTAAAGAGCACTCGACTATATGACGGTTCAATCGTGCAAAATCCAAAAAAAACTACACACAAAACGAATGGTCGTTCGTTTCTTCAGAAAATCCTGTCATTTGGCAACTGCACCGTTAATACAACGTCAGACATGGTATACAACCAATCACCAAAGTCAAATTATTATCTGCCAGGATATTAGCTGAGATAAGAGTTTTGCACAACTAAAAAAGTTGAAGTAATGGTTGGTTCGTTTACTCTGACTTGGTGGGGTAATAGTTTTATTGATTATGCATGCATTTCATTGAACCAAAACCCCTCTTCGCCGTCTCAAAACGCGAGTACAAGAAGAAACCCTCTAATATATCAACTCAAAATGTTGGGCAAAGCTGATCAAGACACGTGTCGGTTTTGCGAACAGAGAACTGCTACAAACAAGCAGAAGTATTAGGCCAGCAATCTAGGCGGGCAACATCGGATTATACAGGTATGTACTGAAGAAATAGTGTATTCGCAGTAGAGCTATAGATCGCAGTGAGAAGAGGTAACTGGTTTCTGAACGATCCTTCTTCTACAATACAATTCAAGTTAAGTACATATGTACATCGATTATGGTTGCTGTCACTAGCTTAGGAAAAAGGTGCTGGACTATATTATCTACAGACTGATTCAAAAACAGCGTAGTGGTGGCGCATTCTTCGAACTGGGAGTAAAAAAAAAATAGTAGGAGGCAACTGGTCCAGTTATGTACATATGTATCAGTTATAAAGAATACAACTATATTAAGAAAACAATATTGCGATTATTAGATGTTGTTTTCTTTGTCACAATCAAGAGAATTAGGTAAAAAAAACACTTTCCTTTTACGTTTAAAAAATATAAATCTATTTGAACACCAAGTATGCAACTTTACTCTCTACTGCGAGAAAGTTTTACCCAATTATCGTACCTAATAAAATGTGTTTTGTGATAAATGAGATAAGAGTGACAAATTAAGAATGTTATGGTGCTTATCTAAATCTTGCTATTCTTACGAGAGAATTTGACATACATATCTAAGACCCCTTATCGCGTGTATGTAGTATATATAAAAAAATGTATTTGTTACGTTATATGGAGTCGCCCATAAAGCAAAAACCGATGTCCTCAAAAGATAACAGTTATTGATAATTGAATTCTTAATATGTACTACTTTTTTATTGAAAAGTGATATTACAATTTTGAATAAACATTTAAGATAAACTACATTATGAAGTGGTGGTACTTCAGACAGCCATGGCCGATAAATAAAGACGTGATTGTACAGAGGTCCCTATTGTTAAAGTCCACTAGGGATTTTGGCTTAATGGCCGAGAAAATAATAAGCTTGTGTGATTGTCTTAATTTTGGAGTATTGATCTAGCGAGTTCTTTTAATTAGTCTCGCATTCTTGAAAATGAGCTCTCATGTGGTTTTTAACTACACCACAAAATGGCTCAGTGTCTTGGTACTCACATCAATGTAACTGTTCCTTTGGGACAGAGATTTGAGAGTGGGCAGTCAGTACCAAGCTAACTTGTACTTCCTCAAGACATTGTTGAATGGCGCATATTTCTAATTTAAGAACAAATAAGCTAATACTTAAAAAAATTGTTCAAGCTCTTTAAAGCAAGTTGGTATTACGTGTCTCAAAGATAAGAGGAAGAAGACTGTCAAATACAATAATCTTTTCTTCGTATTTATTTATTGAAAAATCATATACATCTTGGTTCAACAGATTTAAACCCATTGGACGATTTCCTTTGAAACCATTAAATTGATTCAATTCCTGTTGACAGTCGCGGTTATAGATAATCGTGAGTCATAGATTGTAGAAGTAAAGGATTTTCTACCGAATTAAAAGGTCAATCACACGGACGCTATCTTGCCGCACACCCTGTATACATATATCGCTCGGAATAAAAATCTAGAAGGCTAGCAAATTGAGTGTGAACAAGAATAATAATTGTATATAATCGTATATACTTCCGTTCAAAATTTAAAATGCATGATTCGCATAAATATAACCGGTACGAACTCGTTGTCGTTAGTAATTCGTTAAATAGCCGCCTAAGCACTAAAAATATTTTTACCGCATAATCCAAACCAACAAAACAGGAACCTTGAACTTCCACTACGGTTTAAGGTTGCGGCAAATTTGAGGTAGGTATTTCCATTTGTTTCCGAAAAAAATATATTTATGCCTATCCGTGACTGGTAGTGATCAGATTGGGCAAATGAAATTATGAAGGAAGCTAAGTGCTTCTAGAGACATCTACCAATGCGCCTAGACTAAATCGCGTTTTATATCTCGATAAATCTCTTCACAATTGAAAAATTAATCCTAATTTAATTTTGTAGAACGATTTCTCAATTCTGAGTAAGTTATCGAATAATGTCGATAGCATACTTCTGTAACAGTTCGAAAAGACCAGCCATATAATGCGTCTAAGTTAAAAATTGTAGTATTAGAATCTTCATTCATTAGATTCTCGTATTTACTTATCCACATGTTTTCATACATGCATATCAAATTCTCGTGACGAATGAATCGCTTTTCCTGATTCGAGAGAGATCTGTTTCGATATGGTGTCCCTTCTTAATGAAATGTTGCGCTACTGCGAAAGATTCAACGGAAAACGGAATACATGCACTTTATATGTAGTTTCAATTGATTTTTAATTGTGTGTGTCACTAATGACGCAAATAAAAATATGAACTGTTTAGAAAAAACAGATTATAATGTGAATATAATTTTTTTACAATGATTAACTAAAACAACCCACCCTCTGCCCTTACCTTGTAATTTCCCAATTTAACTAAATGTTGTGTGTGTTTTATGTATGCTATGTCCTCTTGTCTGCGTTGTAATCTCCTCCCTGTCGTTTCAATCTTGATATTCTTCTCTCAGGTTTTCTTTCACTGTTCACTGTTTCAATTTGGACGGTCGAAGTTCTAATGGGGCACTTTTAAACTTTTAATTCTTTTTTTTAAACGTTGTATTTTGTTCACATACGTTTTCGTGACTTGTTTACTTCTGTCAATCTTCAAAACTTGTAAACAACTCCCCTCCCTTTTGTTTTCTGTTTCACCCAGGGCTACCACTCCTTAAATTGCCGAATGTACTACTTGATATTTTTAAGGATATTTTTGTAATTCCAGCTTGAAATTTATGGTTGTTGTGCCGAAATGAATGTAATTATGTATTGTGTATGTTTGTGATGTGTTTTTACAATAAATTTTGAGGAATAAAATTTTTCACATAATTAAGGTTTTTTGATTTTTCCCTATGCACGGCGTTGGCTGGAGTTATTTTTTTTTAACTAATTAATTAATTATTAATTAATATAGTTATATAATTTAATTCAATAGTTTTTTAATTTTCATTTAACACTAATAATAAGAGTAAGGTGATAGTAGTAATAATAATAAAAGTAGTTAATTGTTACAATAGAAAGCAACATAACAATAAGTATACTTGATCACAATCCTTACATAGAGCATTTGTCTTATTTCTACGATATCTTTGGGTTGCCTAAAAGATTTTTTAATGTGCTATTAGTTGTGTAACACACACTTTTCAATCAAAATTTGTAAACACCTGCTGCTACCTCTGCAGTACTGCTGCTAACAAGTATTTGGCCATAGCAAAACAAACAAGATAATTAAAGATCCTTCTTTGAGCGGCGAAATCCGTCTCCAAAAACACTGGGTCGGACTCAATCAGGCTTTGGAATCCATTGAAGGTATCACATAACACGAGTTAAGTTTTAATGTGACGATCCTCTTTATATATACAAAATTAAAAGAAGGATAAAAATATGATTTCCATCACTTAACAAAGTCAATAAATACGCATGCTATTCCGCTGGACCATTGTTGTGTCTAAAGGCAACCACCCGCCACTGTTCTTTGCACTTGTCTAACAAAGAAAAAATGCTATCTTCACATCGATCTTTTCAGTGTCACTCAATTCAACGAAGCAAATTGCTCTGAATTCGTTTAGATCGTTATCGTTAGTGATTGAAAGGAACGTGGTTTGATAAATCTATGAATGTTATTCTCCAAATCCCGCAAATTACGATTGCGGTATGATAACTGGATCAGATAAAGTATTTATAACCGTAAGAAATAGATACAGTCAATGCAATTACCGAAAAAAGCCAAAAATTGTTATCAACATTCTAGGAATTTAGACTCAACCCTCTAGTGCAACACCAGTAACTTGTTTTATCAACTATAACTAAGTTTTATCACTGGATCACTCCCATCATGTGTCACCTTACGAATAAAAATCCAGCGGTAATCACTTTTTACATTGAAATTTAATTTTATTTATATAAGCAATTCTCATAACGTATTTACGAGAATGTGTACGTAATCTCCACATTTCTGTGTTTAATCCATTACTAATGTTTCCGTATTATATAAACACTTAAACAACCAGCATTTTTGCCACAGTTTGCCTTAAAAACTTATCTTATCTTTCATAGTTTATAGTATGGTTAATATTTACAATAGTTACCGTTTAGCTAGGTCTAATCATATTTTACCCCAATACAATTAAGTCATACAAATAATTGTTAACAATGTACAGGGTGGACAAATTCCGATGTTTTTATAGAGTACACAACAAACCGTAATAGATGCATACAAGAAAAGTAAGTAGCGCAACATCTTATTACGAACGGACACCATACCGAAAAAGATCGAATTAGAAAAAACAATTAATTCGCTACGAAAACTTGATGCGTATGAAACCTTGTACATACATTAGTAAATACGAGAATCTAACGAATCGAGAACGTGCATTACTACGAAATTCCGTCTTTTCTGTGATAAGATATAGTTAATTAACATCCGCTTGCTTCTTTTTAACTACGTCAGAAATTTGTTGTTCTTTTTTATTTGCTACATATACACAAATATTTTGCAATTTGCCAAGTTACTTCAGCCTAATTAAAAAAAAAAGCAATAAAAAATGAAAATAGCAATCCAAACAATTAGGGACACACGCTTTATACATCTATCCCTTTTCATTTATTCCTGGATTCTTGATTCAATTTTATGACGGAATTGCATGACACACCATTACGACTTTACGACGAAATATTTTAAGCCCGTTTCAGTTGGGGTAGGTTAGGGCCGGTTTCATAATCCCGCTCTTAAAGCCCCTTTAAGTAAAG
>SMLS01043491.1:0-10537 GCA_004785975.1 Popillia japonica | reverse complement strand
AAAATATGATTCAAACAATAATTGCAAAAATTATAAAATTGTAGAATACGACGTGTAACTATGGAACGACTTTTATATTATTTTATTAATATATTTGCCTAATATTTTAGTTCAAACAGCGCAAAATATACAATGTGTCTGATAGCAAAATGTCTATTATTTCTAAGAATTTTGTGGGATTTAAAGGATGTTTGTAATTAAAAATATATTTAAAATTTGCCGATATTAACGGTACAAAATTCGTTGTAGAACAAGAACTTACGAAGTTTTAGTCGGTTCAAGAAATACTGCACTTACAGTAATTTAAAATACATTAAGAATTTAAGGGGATTCGTAGTAAATTTCTTTAAATATGATTAAAATTGTTTCTAATACCGCTTTTCGTACAATTCTTTGTTTTCTATAAATAAAATTGTGTTACTATATTAAGAAGCGTATGATTTAAAATATGCAAGTGTAAAATATGCATGATTTACGCATATATAATTTACTATCAAGAAACAGAAAAGGGTGTTTGCGTTTACGAAATCTATTTAATAAATCTAGTAGGCACTTATTTATAATACCTATAGAGTAAATGCAACGATGGTAAATGATATACATATATAATAGCTTTGCATTTCTTGGAAATCCTTCTGCCTCAAATTTACCTGCTAGGTAGGTATCCGTCTCTAATTACAGTCGCCCAGTGCGGTTAGTCGGATGTTACGCAGATATACGAAAGGTCATATCGCTTGAAGCCTGATTCGCTACTTCTGGCGGCGATAGTACATACATATATTTTGCATGTAAATGAACTTCCCGTAAAAATTACGATTTATCGCTGTGACGAATCTATTGTTAAATCTATTTAGTTATTATGTACTTGTTGTCTCATAATCAGCTAATATAACTTGAAATTTAGATATACATATGTACATATGTATGTATAAGGAACGGTTGGATAAATTCGATTAACCATAAATAGAAAAATTAAGTTCGTACATTATAAGAGTTTAAAATTATGCAAGTCTACTTTAAGTAGAATGTGACAATATGTGATGTCATATTATACATATACACATGTGTATGTAATAAAATAAACATAAAAATTTCAAGAGTCGAGTGTGATCTATTATTGTATATGTTTTTCAGCTTCTTTTCAGTTATGCTCTATTGATTTGTGATTGTAATGTTAAGGGAAATAAAGAACATATACATAGCTATTTAATATAATAAAAATATAAAAAGCTATTAACTTAATAACGTATCAGCATTAGCAAACGAAATTTTGAAGTAATACCAAGTACCTACTGTGAAATTTGTGGAAAACGCTGCCATCTTGAAAAGTTTTGTAATGTGTTGTATTTATTTTTAACTTAAAGGAAACATTTACTTTCTCAGAATTACGTCTCTGTCTGGATTCTATCTAAGCGCCTACCCATTATATATATAACAGATTATTAAGATGCAAATGGGATTTTGTAAATTCTTTAATCTTATAAAATTCAGGTAGTTTTTCATTCTTATTAGTCACGAATAATTGAAGTAGTTTTCACATACTATTTTATTTTATCTTACGTTTATTATATTAGTACAGGATATGAATCGAAGATAATGCTATAACGAATTCAAGGTCACGGCTTTGCAATATAAAGTGATATCCGAATTACTAGGAGTTCATACGAAATTTTTCTGTATTAAAAGAAAAATGTATCGTGCGATTATATTTGCTGCAGTTTGCGGCCTCGTCGTGGGACAGGACTGTACTCCGTCCGCGACGACGGCTAGTGGAAGCTTTGCGCCACAAGGAACAATTTGTTCAGGTCAAATAATTTTTCAAGAAGAATTTGACTCTTTGAATTTCCAAAAATGGGAGCACGAGAATACTCTTGGAGGTGGTGGCGTAAGTATTGTACTATATATTTATATAATATTTATTATATGTATATTATGTATACATTCAACTTGTCTCTTAAATAGTTTATGGAATTGACAGTGTTAAATGATTTATTGTTCTTGAGTCTTTCAAATTTACTCTTTTTTTGGAGCTGTTTAAGATGCAGCTGGATCAATTTGGTTTCTCAAAATATGGATCTTAAATATAATTTTACATTTATGTTCACCTATCTAAAAGTTTCAAAATAGTGTTTTCGCCCTTTCTAATAGCTGTATGTATAATGGAAATGTGTACTATATGTATAGTGCAGTAAGTTAGTATGATATAATCTAGAAAATGTTTGATATATTTTAACTAGCACACTTTGACCAATTTTACAAGATTTGATGCAAAGATACTTATACTTGTTGAAATATCATTCTAAAACATACAACAAATACATATAAAATGGTATGCTAAATCGAGTTTAAATTTTAGTAGTAATTAGGGCGTTGTATGACTAATGAATTGTAATACTGTTATGTAGTTACATTTATTGCAATGTATTTGTGCATTTGTTTTGCCACGTATTTTTGGTTTGAATTGTTGGCATTGTCTGGGAGTTACATTCATATGGCACAGGTTTTAAAACTCCAACTAGTATACACGTTACCCAAGCAAGCCATGCCAAATAATGACGGTATGGCATTTTTGTAGAAGACAAGGCCATTTAAAAAGCAAAAAAACCCTGCCCTTATGATTTAGAAAAAATCTATCACAAATTATTCGTTGTTGCCTTATATCAATTCTAAATTTAGAAATTGGGAACATTAAAATCTGTTTCAAAATTGCGTAGCACGGAGAATATACTGACCAATGCAAAAGAAGTTTGCTTAACTGGTATGTTCTTCATAATTCTTATTGTTCATTGTAGTCGTTGTTCAATCAGTTCAGAATAAACACACTTTGCTTGACTGAAAACTTTGGTCTTCAAGTAATTTAGCTGCAAAAAGTTTGCTTGAAAGTTTTTAATACTTTTTTTTCTAGAATTGGGAATTCCAATGGTACAATAATAATAGAACGAATAGTTTTGTTTATGATGGCGTTTTGCATATAAAACCAACTCTAACTGCAGATCATCTAGGATATAATAACATTTTCACAGATACTTTGGATATTAATGGCGGAGCTCCTGCTGATGAGTAAGTATATATATTTTGTTGAAGCGATTGGTATTTTTTTTTACTTTTTTAGATGTACAAATCCTCTTTGGTATGGTTGCATTCGCACAGGAACAAGTAATAACGTCCTGAATCCTATAAAGAGTGCTAGATTACGTACGCTAAGATCGTTTTCCTTTAAATATGGAAGAGTAGTAGCTCGTGCAAGGATGCCGGCAGGAGATTGGCTTTGGCCAGGTCGGTTAAGTTCGATCTAAATTGTTACTTCATATATATGTATCCATTTATTTTTATTCGATGCATACTTTCTTAAAACAAAGATATATAATTTTAATATAACTTCAGCAATCTGGATGATGCCTCGCTACAATGCCTACGGAGGGTGGCCAACTTCCGGAGAAATCGATATTGTTGAAAGCAGAGGTAATCGTAATTTGATGTTGAATGGTCAGCAAATTGGTACACAATTAATGGGATCCACCCTCCATTGGGGTCCAGATTGGGCACATAACGGCTATCCTCACACACACTGGGAGAAAAGAAACGCTGCTGGTTTCGACACAGCATTCCATACTTACGAAGTGGTTTGGACACCAACAAACATCAATTTCTATGTTGATGGAGAGCATGTGGGAGGTGTAACACCTCCAGCTGGGGGTTTGTGGGAATTAGGAGGTTGGGGTAATAGTCTCTTTAATCCCTGGCAATCTGAAGGATTAATGGCACCTTTCGATCAAGAATTTTACATTATCGTCAACAATGCTGTAGGTGGTACTGCCTATTTCCCCGATGAAGCTGTAAATGCGAATGGAAAACCATGGCATAATGCTTCGCCACAGGTACGTAATGTATAAATGTATATCTTCGGAAACACATTACCTAATTAAAAACTTTTTCGAAATACCAGGCGGGTATAGTAACTTATTTTTCGAGATCGTAAGGTAGTATCTAGTACATGATGTCTATATATATACATATTTCGTTAGTGGTAGGAATAATGTTTTACTATTGTTTACAGTAATATTTTCAAGTTTAAGCCTATCATGCCAGATATGTAATTAACAATAACAAAATTATTATTTCTTTTTTGGAATAATCCCTGTGGTTTGATTGATGAGTAGTACCTACTATTGTTTAGAAACTTACATGAAAGTACTATTTACTATCTTATAAGATATATATCAACTGAGAAAGATACAAGTTAATTTTCTTGCGACTTGATTTTTACAGCATACATGTAGGATAAAATCAAGTTTGTAATCATACGCTGTGGTAATTGATCAATAGATATTTACATAAGTGCACCTATTGAAGGACACTTCAGAACGTAAATGATAATAATTTTTATAAGTATCGTAACAAAACAAATAAAACAATATTATAACACACATTACTAGCATATGCTTATAATTTTGGACTATTCATACTTTAAGTGTTTGCGTTGCGGGAGAATATTTTTAGATAGCGCTGATAAAAAGCAATTAGCTTGATATTTTTTAAATGCTGTGTACTTACTTAAAAATTAATTTTTCAGGCCGCCACCGATTTCTGGAATAATAGAAATATGTGGTTAAATACCTGGAACTTGGCAAATAGTAATGATGCTGCTCTGCAAGTTGATTATATTAGAGTATATGCGTTGTAAAAACACTTTGTATTTTATGCTAATAAACAGTAAATCATAAAAATACGATCTAATCTTAATATATGTACTATTAAGTCTTTCAGTGATTAGATGAAGTTCGGAATTGAGGAGTTTTCACTTCAACCGCACATAAGGCTTTGTAACATCTACATTTCTACTATCGTTTACAGCCCTACGTATACTGATATGTGTACAGGATGTGAATCTCTCACAGTATTTGATGTCGTCCTTAGTTCAAATTAATGTATGCGCTTTTTGTCTAAGGATAATTCTTCGTACTTCGATACAAAATCCAATTGGCTCGACAATTTGCACCAATTGGACAAATTTGCAAGACTATTTGATCTGCCGGTTATTTACTAGAAAAAAGTTACATCTTAATCTTGATCAAGATTTTGGCGAGAAAGTGAATAGGTGATAAATTAAGCGGTTCCGGTGTTACTCCAGCTTACTTCAGAACAATTACCAATTCAGCGAATAGGATGGAGTCACTGCAAATAGTAGATGATTTATGCATTATGATTAGATTATTATTATGATGATTATTATTATTATGATTATGATTATTATTATTATTATTCAATTTTTGGGGGTAGGCAACATTATTATCCGCATCTTAAGACGGCGTTTTTATCTGCTCTAATAGGTTACTGAAGATTAGTCCATTACGTTATCATCAGGGATATCTAAAAATTTTGTTTCTGTAATCAATTCATAAATTTGATTAATTGTTTTCAATATGAGCACTATCACTACTAACCATTTCACGAAATTTCTTGTAGCTGAATTCCTTAGTAAGCCCATATACAACAATATGCTAACTGAACTACGTTGTTTCGTATCTTAATGGAAGGATTCTAATTAAGGATGAACTTTATTAAATTCATTTGTTGATTAAGCACATTAGAAGTTGACCATCAGTGAAATACGTAGATTGTTTGAGATAATTATGCTACCGTATTTTATGTAAAGATATTAACACTCTAAGATATTATTTTTTAGCCAATTTTTGGTTTAAGGTAACGTTGCAGATTACCTACTTTGTTTTTATTTTAGGGTACATCAAATACGTATAAGGAGAACAAGAGAAACGTCTACCTATACATATTACATTTTACAAGGAACCTTTATAAATCATAATAGAAGAATTATAGATTATAATACATACTAACATGTTCACTACTGGGTATAGACATAAAGCGTAGAAATAAATATATTGTTAACTATTTAAAAAATGTCGAAGATGATATCCATACAAGCATCGACTGTTAATATGAGTGAATTAAAGATTTTTTATAAAAATTATCATCCTCTTAATAAATTTTATTTCACAATTTACGATCTCACATAGGACAAATTGAACAATACATTTCAAATCTTCAAATCAAAACTTTTCATGATAGCTTTAATACAGAGATTCATTTTTTAATATTTATCAGTAAGAAGTCTGGAACATACATTGTCAATTTATTTAATTTCGCTACACGCTTGCGAAATCCTATAATACCAAGCAATTTTGATTGTTTTCTTCAACGAGAGACGTTTTGCACTACATCTTACTTTCGTTCCTAAGAAACAGATCAATGAGGTAATGAGGAGTATGCAGTAGACTGAGTTAGTTCTTCTAGGAGCCCAGGAGAATCCCTATATAAATCAAGATGATAGTCGAATTATATCTACGACAACTTTCGCGAAGTATCGTTCTTGGCCAAAAAAGAAAGGTTCATTGTTTTAAGCCATTGTGTGTATGTACATCTTGCTGGCGTGAAAACTACAATTTCATTAATTGGACTGACAATACTCGTTTTCTGAAAGTTACACTAATACAACTTTTGTCAAAAACAATATCTCGTGCTACGGCTGGATGATTTTCTGGGAACAGAGCCGTGCTTTGAACCATAAGACTGCTAAAATCAGAATGACACCTAGCAACTTATGTCTAACATAGAACCAAGAACAACCAAACCCTGGGCCAATAGCCATTGCTAATATGAAGATTTAGGTCCACAGCTTACGGCACGACAAGTACAGAAAGTGAGCGTTTTTCTGAGCCGATGGTGCTGGGAATTGCAGGACTAGCTCTGGCAAACCTAATCTAAAAAAATAAAGTAATCTACAAAGACATTAGTACAAGAGAAGCAGCGCGAAAGTTAAAACCGTTAGAACCGTTATTATTTGAAAACTTGTGATTTATTAAAATTAAAATGTTAATGCTCACTGAGAGCTAGGTAATTAGGTAATGAATGACTTCTGCAAGTTAGTAGTTTAGTCACGTTTGGTGCTATAATCTTGGCAGTTTGTCAAATACATGTGTCATTATTTGACATATACGAAGTAGTACGCTTTTTGGTTATGCTGTCCATTTTAAAGTCAGAGGTGTTTCTTGAAGAGCATAGCTGTTTTAAACGATTCCACGGACAAATCTTATGTGTAAAGTATAACTATGAGATATTCATGTAAACGAGAAATGCAAATTATGTTTTATCCTAGATTGTTGCTAAAATGAATTAATGATGCATGCACTGATTCATTGCTATTTTGTTATTACTTTTATCCAAATGTTCACTAAAGCAGAACTAATAGGCGCGTTATGTACGATATTGGCCTTCTTAAGTGCAGCGCAAATTCTACTAACTGGTATTTTGTCTTTCGCATTCCCGCATTTTTTATCGCTCTCTCACTGCAGTATGGCGACGGCCGCTGGAGTGATATCCGGTTTGGTTGCGGTACCAATGATTATTCAATTAAAGACAGCACAAATGTATGCTAAAAATTAATTTTTAGAGAGAATTGAAAAATAATACTTTTTCCATTATAGCTCTCCTGTCATTGAACTACGATATGGATACACAAAATGGTACCAAGTAATTGCAATTGTAGTTTGTGTTAGTCTACATGTAGTAGCCGATATTATTGCTTTGATCTCAGTACTGTTGCCGAGACAATGGAATGATGAATTTTTGAATAAAATGAGAGAATATAAAGTTAAAAAATCGTCCAAGAGCGTAATAGATAATATTCAATGGGCATTGCAATGTTGCGGTTCTGTATCATACAAGGACTGGTACACTGTTAAGTGGACGAAAATATCAGAGTGAGTTCAGAATTAATTCATTTGTTATCTTAAGTAGACTTGGAAACAGAATACCTACACTATTCCTCACAAGATATTTGTGCTGGTTAGCACTCAGTTGGTACAAATACATATATACATTCGCATCCAGTGCCTAGGTGTTGACTCATTAAGGATAAATATTAGAACCGACTTGCTTATAATTATGTCCACTTTGTATTGAGAGTTCTATTCGGAGTTTTTTGACCGCTGACGAAGAAGAAGAATCTGTACCATCTTTGAAAAAAAATCGATAATATAAAAATGGGGAATTACAGCCCAAGCTCGATAATTTCCAACTGTACAAAAGTATTTGAAACATTATTTTTGGATATATTTTAATACTAAATCATTAATTTCTGTACACTAACATGGATTTGTGCGTGGACGATCGGCTGTTACTAACTTAACTTCACTAATACAATTTTATTCTAAGGATTGGATAATTAAGGTCAAGTGGATGTGATATATAATGAATTTAGCAACGCATTTGACACGATAGACCATGGATTCTTAATGTACAGACTGCATGCACTCGGATTAACACCGAATCTACTCAAGCTTATCCATTCTTATCTAACTAATAGATCTAATTACGTTGTTTTTAATGGATACCTGTCACTAGCATTTTATCCTTGATTTGGTGTGCCGCAGGGTGCAATTCTAGGTCCTCTCTTTTTTATATGATATTTCAATGACTTACTTAACGCAATTAACATGTCCATTGTTTGCGTATGCCAATTATTTGAAGATCTATACTATAGAGCCGGAATAGTGTCACAAATTCAATATAAAATTAAATATCAATATATGTTACTATATACAGCGTTAGTAAAAAGTCCCGGAACGATCAATAACTTTGTTATTTAAAAATTATGATTTCTGAAATTTGGTATGGGGGTATAGTTAATATAAATGCATTTTATGCAATACAGTTTATATATTTTTTTCACTTCCGGTTTAATCGGCAATACGTCCAACTTTTTTTTTTTTAACGGAACGCCCAGATTTTTTTAACACTTTTGAATGCAAAATAAAAAACTACGTTCAGGAAGTATTCAGATGTTTATTTTTATTCACAAGAAAACAGTTAAAAAATTAAAAAAGTGTCCTAATACAGAAAAATCAAGATACCTGTTTATTCAGGTTGCGATTACAATAATTGTTCAAAATGCTCTCCATTTACAATTTGACAAAAATGTAAACGGTCAGTAAAATTTCTTATTGAATTTTGTATTTGTTCTGGAGTGATGCGATTGGCTTCTTGAACTATTCTGTCTTCCAATTGTTCAAGATTATGGGGACGATTTTTGTACACTTGACATTTCAAGTGACCCCAAAAGAAAAAATCTAATGGCGAGAGATCTGGCGAACGTGCTGGCCATTCGATTGCTCCTCTACGTCCGATCCAACGTTCCGGAAAAATTTCATTCAAATAATCGCGGACATTATGGGCACAATGCGGGGGAGCTCCATCTTGTTGAAACCAAAGATGTGCATTAGTGGTGATCACCTATGTTTGCATCTGGAAAGAGGGCCGCAAGTGCTGGAACAACCTCATTTCGCAATAAATTTAAGTAGACGTTGCCAGTTAAATTTCCTCTTATAAAAAATGGTCCTATGATGTTGTTTCCAACAAGACCAGCCCAGACATTCACCTTTTGAGGACGCTGTGTATAGACTTCTTCAATCCAATGCGGATTTTCAATTGACCAGTAGCGACAATTATGTCTGTTCACAGTGCCGTTGAGATAAAACGTTGCCTCATCTGGAAAAATGATGTCATCTAAAACATTAGGCTGCTGCTCGATCAATTCCGTCATTGTTTCTCAAAAATGTAGTGTACGATCTGGATCATCTTCAGTTAACTCATGGACGGGATACATTTTATAGGCTTTCATTCTTGCTGATTTAAGAATCTTATGAGGAGATTTTTAGAGATCTCATGAATTTGACCTAATTCTGTTGTGGACACGTGATGATTTTCTTCCACTGTAAGTAACACATTCAAACTAGTTTCTTCATCTGTTGCTGTTAATGGACGTCCCCTTCTAGGTAAATCCTTCACCTGACGAAAGACTTCAAACTTTTGAATTGTTCGGCATACCGTACTTTTACTAATGTGACGATCCGGATAAAAAGTATTAAACAAAATACGAACCTCTTCAAAAGAACGTTGACGATCACCGTACCCACGCATCATTAATATCTCAATTCGTTCTGATTCAGTAAGTTTTACTGCCATTTTCAAATGTGTCAATGTCTAAAATAAGTAAATTTATAGCGATGCAAAAGTTAAAACGCTTGTAAAATTGTCAAATGTGACGGCAAAAAGAATGCAAACACTAAACAACAACTTTTTTCAAAGGTACCTTGTTTTTGCTGTATTAGGACACTTTTTTAATTTTTTAACTGTTTTCTTGCGAATAAAAATAAACATCTTAATACTTCCTGAACGTAGTTTTTTATTTTGCATTCAAAAGTGTTAAAAAATCTGGGCGTTCCGTTAAAAAAAAAGTTGGACGTATTGCCGATTAAACCGGAAGTGAAGAAAATATAAACTGTATTGCATAAAATGCATTTATATTAACTATACCCCCATACCAAATTTCAGAAATCATAATTTTCAAATAACAAAGTTATTCGACCGTTCCGGGACTTTTTACTAACGCTGTATATATGTATAATATACTTGGATATTTTCGTTTCCGTTTCGATATACTTATGAATTTTGTTTTTTT
>SMLS01043490.1:0-24643 GCA_004785975.1 Popillia japonica | reverse complement strand
TTTTTTGTAAAATACAATAAAATATTTTCCATACGTAAAAAACACCTCTAGTAAACTACAGCACAACCTCTCACTTGCGACTACAACAAGCAACTTATCTCTGTCATACGCATCCGATAGGTATTTAGAATAACTATTTCTTGACCAGCGTCGTCACAATTAAATTTATTGGTCTAAAAAGGCACATAAACAAAGGTTGGTTTTGTGTCCCCATATGGAACCCGTAGGCGTTAATGGATTTTAATAGTTCCTGTGACATTACATTCGACAGACTTTGTGTCGCTATAAGAGTAATGTTAGGATATCACTTATCTGTACGCATTAATAATAATTTGACAATGGTTTACTAACACAATCACTGATAAATACCTTAAACCAAATGGAATACTATCCACGTATTGTTCTAAACATTAGAACAAGAACAAACATATTGTTCTATATTGCATCCCCATTATATACGTTCAAGTATATTTAACTTTTCTTACATTGCGTGTTGCCAATTTCCTCTTTAGCAAGAGTTTTGTAACTTTTGGAAATGTCGCGATACTTTGTCACTTAAGAAAGCGTTCCTAAATGACGAAGAAACTTACGGCGGTATGCTAAACAGACGTAGTAGCTAATACGTTTTACTCGAAACACCATTAATATGCAAAGCAAGTCATAAATTTACGCGAAGAAAAAGGCAACAGCATATAATTTGTTGTCAGTGGTCCTGTTTCGCAGGATTTATACGTATGCACTACTACCTGACAATAAAATTCTCGGGAAATAAGGTGCTGCCTCTATACCGCGGTCGTTTAAACTGCGTAAAGTCTAATTGCGGTTATAATTTCTATGATTCTCTATCGCAAAACTCTTCTCGTAAATTATAAAAGGTCTCTACAGAAAACTCCAATAAATTTTGTAGGCAATTTTGTTAAACCAGAAATAAATGCAAATAATGGTAAGCGATGTATACGTATATTACAACTTAGGACATTTGTGGTAAAATGATTGCATCGATGTCTGTTTAAATTATCATCTTCCGCCGTTTTGCTCTTTATCTATTGTGAGGCATTCTTGCTTTTGATCGTGTTGTATTACAATAAATACATATAAGTATACAATAGAGAAAAACAAAATAAGACGCAGCACAAAAATTAATACAAGATAAGAACCTGCAAGCTCGGTGTTGTCAGAAGGTGACGATGACTTGAGGTGTCAGCCACTCTATAGGCAAAAGTCTTCTGAGTCAAAGATGGGTCAGGGATGTCAGAAGCTCACTACAATTGAACGTCTCAACTACACCAGGGGAAAAACCTTCAGGGGTTATTGGCTTTATTTTTCGACATAGTCCCCTTGAAGTTCAACGCACTTACCTCAACGTTTCTCCAGCTTTGCGATTGCTTCACGGAAATGAATTTCTTCAATGCTTTCAAAATACTGCTTTACAGTCTGTATGACCTCATTGGACTTAAATTTTCGTCCTGCCAGAAAAGTGTTTAGTTTCGGGAATAAATGGTAGTTCAAGGGGGCTAGATCTGACAAATACACAGGATGCGGAAACAGTAGCTCAGTCACTTTTTGCTGAGCGAAACGACGAATGCGCGAGGGCATTGTCATCGTGAAATAACACCTTTTTCTTGACAATTCCTGGGCGTTTCGCTGATATTGTCGCCTTTAATCGGTCCATAAGTGATCATAGTATTCTCCGGTAATGGTTCTTTCCTTTCCAAGGTAGTCAATTAAAAGAGTTACTTTTGCCTCCCAATAAGCTGATGCCGTGACTTTTCCAGTGGATGGAACGCATTTAGCGATTTTGGAGCCTATTCGCCATGGGCAATCCATTGTCTAGACTGCTCCTTTCGCCTTTGCTCTTGAGTGAGTAAGTGATCGGTACCCATCTTGCGCACAATTCTTGCACACCGAAGTGAACTCGATCAGTTGAGATACCTGTAGCTTCCGCTAACTCGCACACTTTCATTGGTCTATCGGCTAAAATAAAATCATGGACTTTATCGATGATTTCTGGTGTCGCAGCTCATTTGAGGACTGCAGGGCGTGATGCACCTTTAATGGTTGTTGTGCCACGTTAATACTCATTTACGCAAAGTCGAACACACTCATAAGAAGGACATGAGTAACCCAATGTAGGTAAATTCCTCTCATGAATTTCATTCGCTATTTTCCCTTCTAGATAGAAGAATTGAATCACACCACGAATTCCTATTTTATCCATTTCCGTTATTGCTCGTAATATGTCTGTTTAAGTAACTGTGAAGCAACACATTACTGTCAGAATGACTTAAGACCAGAGAATATTAACTCATGGGAATGACACGTTATAACTACATATACACATTAAATTTGTGCCCTCTATTTGTGTGTGAACCAAGTTAACCACCCTCTTACATATATCCCTTTCTGTTTTTCTGTATTGTTTTATTTATTTTTTGTATTGCATATATTTGCATTACTATGACCCGGTAAAATATAGAAGGTCGCACTGGAAGCCTTCGATGTTAGATCTCAAGCTATTAAATTTTTTTCTTCACACATTAGATGTGGTCTAATACGCTCACAAGAAATCTGAAAGGTAGATATAGAAATACCCTGTAGATAACAATGATTTACGCTTGCAAAAAAAAATCATCAAATAATAATGTGGGGTTGATATACCTACATACAAAGACTTTACGATTTACCACTAATTTGTTTTTATTCTGTTACACTTCTGATGGTAGATAAACAGGTGCCTGTGTTAAAAGAAGTTAGCGTTCTGGATCTAGTGATTTAATTAATTGATCCTTTGCTTAACAATGGCGCTTTTACTTTAGGCTTAAAGACTTGTCCCTACGTACTAGGATGGTTTTAGTAATTAGCTAGTTCTCACCATGTTTGCATCGCCATCTGAAACCAATACCACAACCTGAATTACTTATTAGTTGACAATATTCATTCGAAATTTGTTTACTACAATGTTTTCGACTTTATTGATTTGTGCACAATCAAGATCTGACATTTGGAATGCGACTTGCACTTAATATGGCAATGCTCAAGCCATATACAATATAAATTACAAACCCTTAATACATTTCATTGCATCCATGAAAGTGCTTAAAAGAATGCGATATATTTTTATATAAAAACACTTTATTTATTTTTAGAGAGAAATATCTTGAAGAAGACGCAATTTCACGAGAAAAGATGTTCGTGATAAAATTACAATATCGAAACCATATAGTGGATCCTTTCGAAGTAACCCCACAATCAGAGAGAAGAATTAACAGCGGGTAATAGTCGATAAGAACGAAAAGGCGAAGAAAAGAGGAAGTAAACGTTATGCTTTATTACGAAGGTGTACAAGTTCAGAAAAGAATCTGAATAACGACTATGAAGACCTTTATCTTTTTAATGACCTGGGTGAGGGGGAAATGAAAGTGTCCGACTGAAGCCCGTCGAGAACAATGGGGGTACACTTTTTTCCGCTCGGTTGCCCTTTTTTAATCGAAAACTGAACGATTTTTTTCGCATATTAATGATGATTTATGTAGGAGCATTGCGAATGAGAAAATCGTTGAAAGTCGTTCTCGTAACGACTTTTCGAAACAATAAAGGGATCAACCCCTTCTGGTGATTATGTTTACTCAATATATTTCGTATTCGTTTTCCCCAAATGTATTCAATCACTAAAGTGGGGATCATTAAATGATTTAAAGGAAGTTGAAGTTAAAAATTACACGAGGCAGCTATTTGATATATTGCGCTCGTAAAAGTTGTGTACGTTGCTTACGTATTACCTAATTAAGGTAAAAATTACCTATATTGCTTTGAATATAGGCTTTTGATACTGTTTTACTTTATAATATGTATGTTAATATTGCATATGTACACGGTCAGACGTAATTTATACCTCAAATCATTGTACTAGGTATGTCCGTGTCCAGTTAAAATAATAAGCAAATCTATTTCTCTAACCATAGCTTGGTTTGATTGGAGACTAAGAGCCACGGTGCCGCTACTGGCTTCAAATATACTACTATACTCAATACGGATTTAATTCTATCAGTAAGGCTATGTTTGAAAAACAATCCCGTTTGATGTAGCACTAAGAATTGGAAGATATTCAGTAAAAATTGTAATACATTGGTTTTGATGCTGAAAATTGCGGATAGTTGGAAATTTTCGGTTTCAGTCATTTTGTTACAGACTGGTTAGCAATTGTAGTTATTACACTCTCTTGTGCTTATCTCTAGCTATCTCAGAATTATAGAATAGGTTTTAGAGACGTTAAAGCAACATAACTGAGGAGTCTGCATACTGATAGAACAACTATGCATTTCGATCTGAAAACTTGTTTCTCTGATGGACCAAGAACATGCAGAGACATATCTCGCTTCGATTTGCAAAGTTGAAATTTTACATGTATTCTTGGACGAGTAAACGGTTTTTTTAGAATAGATTCTGCAGCTTATAAGTAGCGATAGGGTGACCATATACTGCAACCTAAAAAATAGGTACCTACTCATTCAGTTTGTTTGTTACCTGATAGGATATCTGTCAATATACTAATATTGATTTTGCTAAAGTTAATGTATTCTGAAGTTCTCTTGTGGTTCTATGATACGAAAAGTGTGTTTGCTTGCCTTATACCATAGAAAGTCTCTCAGTATTGGGGTTTTCTCTGTTCTGCTTCACTTGAGCCTATTTCTTATCTAGCGGTTTACAACCTCTTAATTTAGGTAATTTCCAACAATTACTGCATTCTGATCTGGTACACTGTATGGTAGAAATCAAAAAGGCAAGCGAGCAACTGATTCCTCTAACGACTACCAAACGTCATTTAAGAGAAGCCTGCCTTTACGGTCACGTTGTGGTAAAAAAATCACTGCTACGTCGTGAAAATCGGCAAAAATGTCTATAATGGACTAACGAATGAAGAAATTGGCCGGCAAACGATTGACAACATGTCCTTTGGACCGACGAAACCAAATTCGAAGTTTTTGGATAAAAGCGTACAGTGTTCGTAAGACGAACGAGAGTGGAAAAAATATTGCGCGATTGTGTCGTTCCCACAGTTAATCACGGCGGTTCCGGTGGTTCTGCGGTGGTTTGCCGTTGTTTCAGCACTGCGGGACCCGGAAATCTGGTGGAGAAAATTGACGGGTCATCACTTTGTCTTTGGGCGTTTAACCACCCCGACCATACAGCATGAATTTGCAAAGAGTATTTAACGGCTCAAAAAGAAACAAACGTTTCGCAAATCCATGCCCTGCCCACCACATACTCCGGATTTGGGCCCCACCAAACTGCTGTGGGCTGAGCTTGACAGACGAATTCGGGCTAGGTTTGTGCAACTTCAAAAAAGCAGCTTCTTCGAAGTGAGTGGCACCATATTCCCACTGAAGCTTTAACCAAATTGACAGAACGCATACCGTGAGTGGCCCAGAGAGTATTGCGGGCTAAAGGACGCTATTTCGATCAACAACAGATACATATAGTATAGTTTTGTAATATGAATGTTTTGCTTAGTTTCTTTATGATCTTTCTTTTTCTTATTTGTATATATTTTTAGTCGTAGCATTAAATTTTTAGTTTCGTTTTAAGTACTATCATTTATGTTCACATTTTCAACAATTTACTAGTTGTTCTAAGTTTAATAGCCGGTAGTATATGTACTGGAGTGTGCGTCCTTTGTGAAAAAATATTACACGAACTTTTTAAAGAATTTCGAATTACAGCATGAAAAGGTACTAGGGGGCCTATTTGCTACCACCTAAAACAAAACTAACTAAGAGCAAAAAGCAGTTTTATCTCAGTGCTTAGATTTACAATACTCTACCAACTTCTGTGAGACTTATCTGAAATTCAGTTTATAGGAAAAATTAAATAACAGCTTCTAAATGCAGCTTTGTGTAATGTTAATGATACCTTCCTAGAAATCATAATTATGGTGATACTATATTATTATTTTGAGAGGAAGTACGGCTGTACAACATTAGGAACAAAGCACGGAGGATGTAATGATTGTGGGTATAGCAGCCTGTTGAACGAAATTAATCGACTTTCTTGTCGCTAAGCTTTCGAAATTATTTTATTTCTTCATCAGAGTGACAAATGACGATCTTAAGATAAGTTGATCCAACATGTTAAAAAAGCATAAACCCGCCTAATGAGATAACTCTTGTACTATTTTGTTCTACTACATATAATTGTACAAAATAAAGGCATTTATTATTATTATTATTATTATTATTATTATTATTATTATTATTATTATTATTATTATTATTATTATTATTATTATTATTATTATATCAGAAAACTACACATAAAAAACCTTGTCACTATGATACCTTTTTAATGTGTATACTCTGTATCGTGTAATTATTACCTTGTTACAAGGTTTTTAATGTGTAGTTTTCTGATATCTCATTAGGCGGGTTTATGCTTTTTTAACATGTTGGATCAACTTATCTTAAGATCGTCATTTGTCACTCTGATGAAGAAATAAAATAATTTCGAAAGCTTAGCGACAAGAAAGTCGATTTATTTCGTTCAACCGGCTGCTATACCCACAATCATTACATCCTCCGTGCTTTGTTCCTGTATTATTATTGTTTTTTTTTTCTTTATGTTTCTTTGTCATATGACTAAATGTTAGTTACTTACCCTTTAACTCTTTACATGTTTTTCTTCGTATTTTGGTGAGTTTTTTTATATACTTATACATTAGGTATATTTTTAACTTGACTTGTTACCATACAGCAGTAATACGGTTCTAATAAGATTTACTTACTTACGTACTTATCTTTTTACAGCAGTAGAAAGTTCCCATAGTTTTAACCGTTTTATTTCACCGTCTAGATCATAATATGCTAAAATCTCTGAAATCTTATCAGATGGAAGTAAAATACCTTCTCTCAAGTGAATTGCTTTCTTTCTGTAGTGTCAACTTTATACTTTTTATAAATAGTTTAAAACAAAAGTTTCAATAAGTTGAAAGTCACAACTATTTCCTGTTACTGTATTCCGTTACTACATAAATCATTTTCGTAGAAAGCACATCCATACACCGTGCAGTTTCCCTAAACTTAGATTTATAATGTGTTGAAACTGTGCGGGCACAGAGCTTATGCCAAACGGCAACCTGTTATGTGAAATAAACCACAATGGGTTATACACTCGTTGTTAATTTCCTGGAATTTTCATCTAGCAAACTTGTTGATTCGGAGGACTTAAATTTAGTTTCGAGAGTTTCTTGTTCCACTCTAACTTAGTAAGCGTCCTATTAGTAAGCGTATTGGGGTTTAGAATCAATGTACTTACATACAGTTACTGACAATACAAATGTTATCTAGTTTTAATAGTGGAACTATCGAAGTAGCTATATTTGAATAGCCTGCGCAGATTTATTAAAAGCTTATGAGCGCCATACTAGATTTGTGGTTTAAATAATTTTTAGTGTTAGCTAGTGCAGATACTTCATGTTCTAGTAATTATTCCAAAATTGTAGCAATAGTATTGGCTATATCTATACTTATCTGTTGTATGCCTCTTACTTTTTCTAAGACTGCCTACTATATGGGTTTGATTACAGGGATCAGCTTAGCTTTTACCAACACGACGAAATGACTGCGTCTCCTTACCTGTGTTTCTACGATAATTTGTGCAAACTCAACGTTCTGTCAAATACTGTTACTGATCTGTTGTGCCTTCAAAATTGTAATGTTTGCCAATTCACTGATTACGCCCTCAAAACTACTATGTAAGAAATTATGTGAGATACATGCACTTGCAGGAAAACAAGAAGTTATCAATTGGACCATGCATTTGCCATTTCTCAATCACCAGAAAACTGGAAGATCGTAGTTGCCTAAGTTACCAAAAAATCACAAATCGTACGAACGACTTTAAATGAAATTAATGTGAAGTGCGAACATCAAGTAGGTATCACCATCACTATAGGTCGTTCAAAAGAAACAGCTTTTACGGACAATGGCAGAAGAACGGTTGCTGCTCCCAGATAACCGACGCAAACGATTGCAATGAGCTGAAGATGAGGGCATTGAATATAATAAAATTGAAGAAATGTGTTTTGGTTGCATAAATCTGACTGACAAGGCAGCTCATGTTTCAGTATAATTACCACTATAAACTTATGTATAGGATAAATATGTAAAGATTATTTAGCGTCAAAAGATAATGTTTTGGAAATTATGATCAATGTAGAGTCTCTATTGCACTAAATCAAACTATTGTGGCAACTTCTCTAACAAGGGAACACCGGCGGGTGTCCTCCTCCGATTTCGATGAAACTTTACAGATCGAAAGAGTACCTCAAAATAAGAGACGCGTATTTTTTTTTATCTGCGTATCCGCACGATTTTGGGGTACAGCCCTCTCCAAAGTTTGGACGATTTTTCAATTTTGGCACTTATTTCCTAAACTATAACAGGTATTAAATTTTCTTCTGAACATAATTTGCCGTATATTACATGGCCCTAAGGTTGGCGTCATCCGTATTCGCAAAAGGTTAATAACGGGAGACGGGATACCCCATACCTCCCATTTTTTTAACATTTTTTATTTTTCTTATTCATGAAAAGAAGGCCGATTTTACATAGAATACGATGATGTATAACAAGTTTAGAAAATTAATAATTGTAAAAATAGAAGAAGAATAATAAAGCTTCAGAATTAATAAACTTGTCGATTGATATAAATCAAATGAACTATAACAGATAAAATTTTCTTTCCTTAACATAATTTCCAGCATAATGCATGATCCCAAGGTAGATATCTTCATAAAAAGCTAATAACGCCTGACGGGGTAACCCATACCCCCCATTTCTTTAATAATTAATTTTTTCATTATTCATCAAAAAAGTATCGCTTTTACATAGACAACGGTGATGTATAATAAATTTAGAAAATTAATAATATGTAGTAGGGGAAGATTGGGCACATCGATACAGTGAGGTTAGTCATATACCTAACTACTCTTAAATGTTCTGCTACGTATCAAAAGATGCCATCACTGATGTCATATTTACCAACAAAATTAGCCGTTGTTTCAGCTTTGAATAGTTGCTATATGAATTAACACGTATTTATTAGAAGCATAAGTAAATATTTATGGTATTATTTACCGTTGTTTATTGAGAACCTGTTGTGCCATCGGTTTAATTTTTTGATGCTAGACGTGTATCAAGTTTCATATTTTAGGAAAAAATCGACTTCTTGGACTTTTGTATTTCCAGTTGTCGCTGATATGGCGACAGCTGATTTACCTGATGTATTAAAACTACCTGCCTCAATAGAGACAGAAGGAACGAGCCGTACTTCATCATTTTATTCATTTGCTGTTGATTTTATGGCGTACAATGTGTTATAATTTATAATAATGTTTTATTGTAGGTACGTGCAATAACAGTTTTCTGTGTTTTTGATAGAAGTTCTGATAATTTTTTAATTTCACATTTCATATTTAAATCAATAAACTATTTTGAGGTGTAATTAGTATATTTTATTAATTACTGAACCGTTAAGTTTTCACGAATGTTATTTCTTCTCGTATGTTACAATGTCCCCCATACCTGAATTAAACTGCCCCTCGTATGGGGCAGTTTGATACAAATGAATTGTGTTTGAAAATGACAATTCTTTTCTTTTTTTCCCTATTATTAAAAGGCGTTACAACAAATAGAAACAGGAAATATGAAGGTACTGAACTGCAAAATATCAAAACTCCCATTGTGATATTTTAAGCGTTATGAGGTAGAGAAAGAAAAGTGTATCAATCTGCCCCATCTTCCCCTAATAATAACTCAAAATGAATATATGTATGTACGTGTCTATTGTCGTGAATTTGATATGCCCTTATCTACGCATACGTGAGTTTTATTAATTATTCAGTCACTTCAGATATAACTGGTGATTTGCATTATAAATTTTGCGCGATAAGGGATTTGGTGATTGATCATAGTATTATGTAGATAAAAATAAATCGCTGAATGCATAGTAATTAACCACGAACGTTTAAGTGGTCGCGTCTGCATTTAGGAAATAGGTATATAAGACGATTACTCCAAATGAGAACATTAGAAGTCATTTTTCGTGCAGTATAGGTCAGTATCTATAGTTTGGCACCATGGCGGTCGTAAATATAGCAAATGTGTTGAACATGTTACTTGCAACGTTTCGAGTTAATATAAATATAACTAATATGTTTATAACGATTATAACATTTCGGAAACAATAGAACAGAATTAGAAAACATATAATATAATATAATGCTTATAAATGTTTACATACATGACATACTGTAATGCGATTATTGGTATACATATAGTAATTAAACTATGTAAGTATTACAGCAATGATAGTCTGTGTAAAAGTGTTGCAAATACAGATTTTGTTTGCACCATGAACACCGCACAATAGCTAGTTTATTGCAAATACTACACAAGATTGCGCATCTTTGTTAAAACAAAACTCTACAGGATTTTTAAAGGATCCAGGCCTTTCCTTAACGTATCCACTCTTATACCACGAGAACTTCAAGACATCGAAAAATCTTGGGGTAGAAAGCTGATTATGGGTTAGGGATTGCAACTTAATAATATTATTTCTCTGATATAAATCTATGTCATAGTTCATAAGAATTGATTGATTTTGAGTTATTATGACTATTATTCATTTCCTAAATTTATTATATATCACCGTTTTCTATGTAAAAGCGATCTTTTTTGATGAATAATGAAAAAATTAATTACTTATTAAAAAAATGGGGGGTATGGGGTACCCAGCGGATGTTCGCTGAAATTCTAACGAAAGTAAGAAAACACATACTGGGAGTTCTCCAGAGGTGCTCCAAACTGAAAAAGGGTACGTAACCCTTTTAAAATTTTGTCAAATGATTCTATTGGAAAAGCTCGATCCTTTGTCTTTTTCCCGTAATAATTAATTGTTAATTGTTATAAACATGCTGGATTTTATCCTTATTCAGAATTTGACGACGATGATGGGCGGTAGATAAAAATTCTCTCACTTTACACGTTACAAATGATCTTTTGAAAGGACCTTTAAACTTAGACATACGCATTTCAGGAAGTAGACAATGATTTGTTAACTTGTGAGTACCCATTAAAATTTGAAATTGCGGCAGTAGTTGCAAAACCAACAAAATTTGGATTCCAAAGACGAGGACGAAGAGTCAGAAAGCCTCGTTGAGATTCCAACTGCTCAACAGGTATTTAATACTATGAACCTGTATGCATTTATGTGATTGGAATTCAACGACTTTGAATCAACTGAAGCAAAAATTTTGTTTTATACAAAAAAAGAATTGAAGATCCGCTCAAGAAAAGTGCAACACAAACGAAGTTGTTTTATTTTGTTTCTATATATTTTACATATTTATGTAGTTACAACCCTAAAAATCCCTTAACACTTGCATATAGCGGACAAATTTTAGTCGCACCAGCACCATCGTTATAAGCGGACCTGACTGTAATGGAATTTGCTGTTGACACAAAAAGAACTAATAAGAGCAGTCTGTATAATTCGCCTTTCACATTACGTCCTTTATACAACGTTAAAAGACGTGAAAGTATTAATTTAATTTTAACTTCATTTCCGCACACCGACTTCTTTCTAAGCCTCTTTAGTCTTTCAATACCGGCAACAATTCGAATTTCACACAATTTCCCAATTCAATAAGTTATTTAAGGACGTTTTGTTCCCTTGATATTTGTTTTAACGTTTGTATTGACTTCATTTTTACTGTTGCCTGTCGAGAACCAATGAGATTTCGATTGCATATTACGTACAAAAAAGAAGATATTAATGGGAATTTGTTTTGGAATCCGCGTATTTCTTTGCATTACAAATATTATTCCTTGCGTCTGTTTTGCAAAAAATTCGACGGTTTCAATAATAAAACTTTATTACTTTTAAATTCGAAATGTAAATATCAACCCCGGGCGTCTGAATTGATGGGATCGTTAATGGCATTTATTCCATCAGTCGAAAGGAGATTAACTCAAAATTGAAACAATGGTGTACATAAAGAATCAGTCGAGGAGAACAGACGAGAAAAAAAAAAGCGGGAATATCTGAAATAACCGGAAAAAGAATGGAAAAATCGCTAGAATTGAAATATAACTTTCCAATATGAATGTAGAAGTTGAATAGATCAATAAGTACTCGGAAACTTGATTCTCATTTTCAATTAAGTTAGAATAAATGAAATCGGAAAGTAGTAGTACCGTAAGTATGAACATAATCGAAGTTTGGAGACTTATAATACCTTCCTTTAGTGTTGATATCCAGAAACTTTATTCATAACAGAAGTTTGAATTGATATTCGTTGCAATTAATAATTTGTGTCTTTCGTGTATATAATACAAAGTGTTTACTTGAACTTTGTAGATTTATTTACATTATATTGTGCTAAGAATACAATGTAAGTGTAATATTGTGATAAGGGTTTTGAAAAGAAACGAAAGAGAAAATGATAAAGAAATAAAACGACTGAAACCTTAGTCCAACAAAGGTACTGCACCCCGAACAGGAATCTGTAGAGACTTAATGCTCAGCTTTCGAAAAAATCAAGAACTTAGAAGTTTGGAGAGCAATTGAACAGATTAATGGTATGCATATATACTCAATGACAGTGTATTGCAATGTGATAGTTTTACATCAGAAATGAAACGATAACCTCTGCAAGGTGCTTGTAGCACCTCGTTCCAAGCAACTTGAACTTCGTTGATTAACTGCGCCAAAGTTTGTGGGGGATGGTGCAAAGTGGACTGTTTCCTCCCCACGATATCCTACACATGTTCGACATTAACGTTTATTTCTTGGAGAAAGTCTATAATTCGACCAGCAATACGAGGACGTGCATTTTCTTGCTGAACAGGAATGTGTGGAGGGCGATCTAGATAAGGTAGTAAAGTAGTTGATAGGACATCATCAACATAACGCTCGGCTGTCATACTGCCTCGAATAAACAGAAGTGGTGATCGGCTACCATAAACAATAGCCCCCCAAGCCATTACTCCAACAGGCCTTTGTACTAGCCTCTCAACAACTAACAAAATATTGCGTCGCTCTCCACGCCGGCGTCGTATCCTTCTACGGCCATCGTGCATACCTAGACAGAATCGTGATTCGTTGCAGCAGACCACATTATGCCGTTCTCCTCACCAGTTCAAGCATTGACGACTGTGGTCCGCAATCAAAGGAAGCACTAATCGTGAACGGTATGAAAATAGTCCAAAAGGTTCGAATCCGGCGATATAGTGTACGCATAGTAACAGGGGCTACCTCCTTCTCCAAACGGTCAGCGATTTTACGCGTTGTTGCAAAACAGTCTCGTAGAGGTAGTTGCTTGAAACACCTCTCTTGACGTTCTGTGGTAAGCCTTGTTTGATGAGTTGGTCTTCATCGTGTTCCTCTGCCTTCTTTCGCCCTACAGTCATTACAGTACAATTAATAGGACGGTCAATTTCGCGATAGGACCAACCAACATCTCGATGGGCAACAATTATACCCCTGTCAAGGTCACTACCACGATGATAATTTTGACATCTTCCAGCTCTAGCCATTTAGTTACGCTTAACACTTGTAGCTGGCCAGAACTTTTCTACTGCAACATTATGTATAGCCATGAGTAATGGTAGAAATAGCTGCGGCTCGCCTAGAGTTTAATGTCCACAATGAAAATCCAAATCAAAACCATTTTCCACTACATTTTAGTCATTTTGCACCTCACAAGCTTTATTCTCCATTTTTTTAGCTTAAAAATTGCATTTACTTCTGTAATCTACTTTTGCAGATCAATGTATGTATGTATATTTATGTATTGTTCGATGTGATACCGTAATCTATATGTAATTCCGAAGATTTAGCAATTTTTGTCATATAGCTACTGATTCTATTCCTTTCTTCGAACCTTACTCCTGACGAATATAAATTTTGTACAGCTGTATATGTTGTGTACAATTTCTTTTACGTATCACGGTAGAACCCTATAATACTCTTACTATGTGTTCCAGAATTATGAAACGATAAATCTTAACAAATACTCTATTGCGTTTGTTCTTCTAATTTGATAAAATTAGAAGAACAGTGTATATAAGAACAATTTTGAATCTGTGAATCACTCTCCCTAACAACTTCACCGGCATCGAGAGAATTAGGGTAACATTATCTTATGAAATGTGAATCCTCTTTCCACTTACCCCTCGAGGAGATATTGACGGGCTACATGAATCTGACCGGCATCCTGGTATTCAGCTGACCGTGGTAAGCCAATCGTTGTTCGCGCACGACAGGTTATACATATTAGAATTTATCTCGGGAAAAGCGTATTTTTACTGTTGAGACTTATAAAGAAAAACGTCCATCAGTAATTTGATATGTAGCTGGCAGATCTAATTAAGTTATGCGTATACATTACATTCACTGTAAATGACGAATCTACAAAAATCTAATGAATTTAACCGATTGCGGCATTCGTAGAGAGATGGCGCTATCAGGTTCGTACAAATCCTTTTAGAAGAGATATTTAAATCACTGTGTTAATTCTAACGTAATGTTTTTTGATGAGTCGTCGGTAGCTACTGAATTTTAACAGTATTATAGGATAATTTACAGGTATTTATAAAAAATAATGCCTTGTTTGTATTGTTCTATTCCATTAGAAGTTTTGCAAAATGCTGTATGTTTTTGTGGCACTGAAAAATTTGTTTAAAGAAATTAATATCTTCAACAAAAGAAAGAAAAAACAATCATAGCATTCTTTTATTTTTACAAAAAGATATTTGCTCTGTTATCATTACTTCATGCTTGGTTTATTTGTTGTTTTATCTGGCGAGTAAAAATTAAAACTGGATGCCTTTAGGACAATGTAAGTGCGTGAATTGTTTATTAACTTCACTAATGCCTGAGCAATACTCAAGATAATTGATACTTAACGTATGGTCATATATCTGAGCAACGGCTGCACTATTACTACTTCTGTATTGTCTAGTATATTATCTTACAGTTATACTTTCCGTGGTGTAGCAATTGAAGTCAATTATGATGAATTCCCTAATTTTTTTTTTCAAAAAGTGTTAAAAGATTATGGAGAAATGTTAAAGCATTACATGAGATGTTTGAGAGAAGGTTTGGGAATAATTTTATGTATAAGTTTCAGGGATGAAAATTCCAGAAAAAGATTGCGCTATTTTCGGTAGCTGCACCATTCCATTAGGTGTTCTGTAATCCCATAATCCCCCATAATCTAGATTAGTTATTTTAGAATAACCTACTAATCACTATGTGTCTCTCAAGTTTTGTATACTCCACCGCGGAATACTGTGCCTCAATATGTTTGAACAGCCCACACACTAAGAAAGTTGACATCGTCCTAAATGAAACCATGAGAATCATTACGGGCTGCACTCGCAGTACAGAAGTTTTTAGGCTTCCAGTATTTAGCGGCATAGAGCCTTCCCCCGTCCGGAGGACAAAATCTTTAATTAGACTATATGGTCAAATCTTAAAGAACCCAAACCTCCCTAACCATAATTGTCTGAACAATATTCGTTTTGGCACGCTAAAATCGCGACAGCCCCCTGTCGTCTCGACGAATCTCACCAGAAAGCGTTTTAATCCTACTGAGGCTTGGAGAGGGAACTGGTCTGGCTATGCCCCACAGGAATACGGTCAGCTGTCCCCTTCATAAAGGTCCCAACCTCCGACACAAAGTCTGGATTTTGCAGAATAGAATTGAATGTAGCAATGGTAGATGCGGGGACTCCTTGCTGTGACTGTGGAGAAGATCGACAAACCATGAGACATGTTGTGTTTGAATGCCCCAACAAAGCTTCCAGGGTAGCATGGAAGATTTTATACAGGCTACACCAAAAGCTATTCGATGGATCAGCGATTCAAACATTGAGAACTGAATTTTGGTACTTATTAGTAATAGTTTGTATATAAGTTGATGTTTATGTCAAATCTACACACAGCAAAGTACAGGAAAGCTGTTTTAGTTAACGTATTAGATATCTGTTATATACAGTTAGGGACGAACGTATTCATACAAGTAAGTAATTTGAATATAACAACTATATATGTTTTCGCTTAGTATTGTTTTATAAGTTTATAATAGAATAAAAGCTAGCAAATTTAATAGACTATAAGATAATGTATAACTTAATGTGAAAGTAAGTATCATTTAACAAAACATAAAAAAGTTCTACAGAGGTACCTAAATTCGATGGGAAAAAATTATCCATACTTTACGAAAAAGGAAATTCCCTGAATAAAAGGGAACAGACGACCATATAACAGCAGTGTTATTGTTGAGTTAGCTTTAGTAATATCTGCTATCGACGTCGCATATCAACTGATCACCAGGAAAAGCTAATATTGCGGCAAATTAAAGAGAATCCTTTCCTAACTTTAAGCGTATTGTGTAGTAAATTACAAGAAAGGACCGGAAAATCGGCAACTACAAAACCAATCCGCAATAGATTACATGAAGTGGGCTTTAGACCGCGGACGGGAAAGAAAAAACCTTTTATTAACAGTATCAATGCCAATAGCCAGAGAATTTTTACATAAGTCTCCAGAATTTTGGCACCGTGTCATCTTTTCAGATAAGAGTATATTTAATCTACGGACTTCATGTCATTAGTATGGCATAAACAAGAAACTGCATTGAAAGGGGAATATCTGAAAGGTACTGTGAAGTATGGCGGCGAAAGCGTCTTTATATGTGGCTGCATGACGGCATCGGGACTTGGCAAATTGGTTTTCATCGATCAAATTATCAACAAATATGTTTACATAGACATTCTAAAAGAAAATTTAAACCCAAGAGCAGTGTGAATGTTTCGGGTCATTATTACTTTCAACAAGATAATGCCTTGAAACATAAATCTTATCTTGTTCGTGAATGGTTGTTATATAATACACATCATGAACTGGAATCACCTCCGCAATCACCAGATGTTAACCGCATAGAGCATCTGTGGGAGAAGTTGAAGCTACGGGCCAAAAAATATATCACTTCTAATGAATTAAAAAAGGGTTTTATTGCAGGAAGAGGAAACAATAAGTCCAAATGTCTGCTGTAATCTGGTTGAATCAATGCCGAAACGGTTACAAGCAATTATTACGGGGATCAATATAAGATTGTCAAAATGTATTCAATGTATTACATATAGAGCTGTATGGATACTTTTTCCCGGAAAATTATGTATTATTTCGGAATTTTATTTATTTTCCATAAAATAACATTTAATTTCTTATAAATTATATATTATCTTGTAGTCTATTAAATTTGCTAACTTTTACTGTTAAATTTACAAATAATACTGAGCGGAAAGATATATTTCCATCATGTTGAAATTGCTTACTGTATGAATACTGTTTTCCCTGTATGTACACACGTTTTTATATATTTTACATGATTGCGCATGTACATAAATAAATTAAAAGAAAATGTGGCCCAACATAATTACTGTTGTCCCACACCATTAGAACATCTTTCACATACAAGTCAAAACACCAATTCGATAACTTATATTCCAGAACCCTGCAGTTCTAAAATTCTTTTTTTAATTTAGTTTTACTAATATTCTTGCCCGTGTGTCTGAGGGATACGATTGTAATATTATGATGAGCCGCAAGTTAATGACTTCCTATCATAATCAGAAAAACGCCGTACAGGTAATGACTCCCTCATATACGTACACTTGATTTGCTGGGATGAGTGTACGTCAAGTAGTATGTTAATTTTATTATTTACTATTTGACTATTATGTCGGATTTTAGGATCATCTGTGGCTGGATTTTTTTCCTCTGTGATATATAGGGCAGACATTTACGCTGATGTCTTCATTACACAACTCTCTGTTTTAGCAGCCCCCACTACAAAATAAAGATTTGATATGGACAGGTGCAACACCAAAAATATTTATCCCAAGCTTTCAATATTATAAGCTGAATTGCTGTCACTTCTATTGTATTAATTACACCTTTGACATATACATATAACAACATTATCAAAACATTACTACCAACTCAACTTTAGTTAGGAGTCCATTTAAATGGAGATCTAATTAAATTTATTATAAACACGAAGAATTTTGTGATTTACGCAAAGTAGTCACTAAAACAGAGATATAGTTGTGCCATATCATTATACATACTGTAGTTGAAAATTAAATGTGTTACAATTGAATCGGTTATTACTAAAACACCTTAAGTCATATTTTGGACAAATTGAATGTAGAACGAAAATCAATAAACTTAACATATTTACATCGTTTGGTGCTAAAATCCCGTACGTCAGCATGATGTAAATATGAGTAATTAATAGTTAACTTATAACATGTAGTTCCAAAACACCCTAAGTCAACTGACTTAGGCGGTTTTAGTTCTAAACTATTTCAGTTCCAGAAAATCTAACCTAAAATATCAACTGTCAGTTTGTAAATAACTTCAACTGTTCAAGTACAATGGAAGAAATTGAACAAAATAAAAAAAGAAGGCGTAAAGGCGTTCGTCATGATGCAGATTATAAAAGAAATTTTGTGCCAAAATGTAAAGTAAAAGGAGCAGAGCATATTAACTATCGAAACAAAACCATTCCTCCTAAATCTTGTGCGGCAGTTTGCTGCAGGTAATATAAATTAGTATTTGCCGATGTTATTGTGTTTTACAATATTTTGTTTTAGGTGCCCTTTAAAATGCAGCAGAATAATTAGCGAAGACATGAGCAAAGACATTTTTAGTAAATTTTATAAACTTAATACAAAAGACGAACAGGATATCTATCTCCAAGGATTAATCGAAGTGCGGAATATTCAGCAGAGACGCAAACGAAAGCAGGAGAATAAGAACCGCAGCAAATCGTATTGGCACTTCGTTAGCACAGGTACTAAAAAGTATAAAGTATGTTTGAATACATTTTGCGCTGTACATGCTATAACAGTGAATAGAGTTAAACGGATTAAAAAATTACTAGGTAATAATGAAACCCCAATTGACAAAAGAGGGAAACATCCCAAAGGAAATGCAATCCCCGTTGATATCAGGAATTTGATAAGAGATCATATTAGTTCGTATCCTTCAAAGCAGTCCCACTATTCAGGAAAAGATTACAGCTACCTTGATTCTCGTTTATGTATAACATGTTTTGCACTAAATATCCTAGTTCGGAAGTTACGTATAGCTATTATCTCAATTTTTTTCATGAAAACTTCAATCTACACTTTGGACGTTCGCAAGTAGATACCTGTAACATGTGTGAGGAATTCACATTAAAAATCAACAGCGCAAGTTTAGGGGATGCCTCTAAGAGAGTTGCCGTTGCTGAAAAGATCCTACATGAACGCCGAGCAAAAAATTTTTATAATGCTTTGAAAAGTACAGCAGATGAATGTAAGCAGAGTGATGACTTAGGGGCCGTAGCATTTGACTACATGCAGAATTTGCAATTGCCGTTAATTCCGGTGTAAGACCTATTTTACCTAACAGAGTTGTCTGTCTCAGTATTTTGCATACATGATTTAAAAACTGATAAAGCATATTATTATGTATACACAGAAACTACAGCAGCCAAAACTCCCAATAAAGTCTGCTCTTTTCTAATGGATTTCATTAGACACTATGTGCCTGAAACAGTTACTGAACTTCGTATATTTTCGGATAATTGTCCAGGTCAGAATAAGAACCACTGTGTAGTTCAATTTTGTATGGCACTAGTTGATACTGGCCGCTTTAAAAAAGTACAACAACTTTTCGCGATACGCGGCCATTCTTTTCTCCCATGCGACCGCGATTTTGGAGTTATAAAAAGAAGTTTAAAAAAGCATGACCGGATATATAATTTACATAAATACACCGAAGTTATTATAACCTCAAGCCTTCAAAGAAAATTTACCGTCAACGAAGTACAAACAGACGAAATCTTGGATTTTAAGAAATGGTGGCCGCAATATTATAAAAAAGATAATATCTCTGTTCAGACAACGAACCTCCGTAAAGACGAAAAAGTAAATTTTGCTATTTCAAAATTTCATCACCTTATATATGACTCTGAGAAACCTGGTTCCATACAAGCTTCAGAATTTATAATGGGCTTGATATGGCATACTTTTCTTTTGGAACATTCTCAGCGAAAGATAAACGCAACAGTGGAATTCCCGAAGGCAAAGGTCTATTTAAAACAACTTTAGCGACTAAAGCCCAACACCTCAAAACATTGCTGCACTGGGTTGACGAAGAGCATAAGGGATTTTATGAAGAAATTATTGACTCTGGTTGTGTTAAAGAACCAAAAAGAAATTAACATTCACTGCAACATGTCTCTTAAATAAAAGTTAATACCGGACCATTGCATTTATTTCAAAAACCCCCTAAGTCAACATTTTTAAATAAGTTTTTTTCACAACGGTATTTCTGTCTGTAATCTATTTTTCTTAAAAATAGTTTATACTGGTCTTTTAAATATATGTAAAATAGAAAAAACACCATTTATTTCAAGTATACACTCACCAGACGTTTTTTTCGTTTCCTGAAAATGTTACCAAAATGACTTTTTGTATGTTTTGTATGTTTGTATGTTACTAAAATGACTTACGGTGTTTTAGTAGTAACCGATTCAATTGTTTATATTGTACAACTTATCAGTCCAAAAGCGTAAACTTTTAGTTGACACCCCTTAAAATGGAGATCAGGGTGGCGATTTTCTGTGGATAATAACTAGAAGAAATTGGATGATGGACCATTTGGTATTGTTCGATCGACAAACTCATTAACCTTTGCAACACGTATCTATTTGTATGTTACAGACCGTATATCAAATCAGGCCTCTTACATATGGCCTAGGCCGGACACATACTTACTGAAATTGTCAAACTGTTTATTAATCATTTAGTATTTCTCATACGGACTAGACCGTATACAAAACAAGTCTGTAGGTGATCTCTGTGAACCGTGAAATAGTTTTATTAACCCATTGAATACATTGGAATCATGCATATTCAAAAACAAAGGTAAATTAACTTCAAAGCAGCATAACTTCAAATTTATAGTTTAAATGTTTATGAAAAACTTTGAGAGCGAAGAAAAGGCGCTGTCAATAATAATCGCGACCTTACTAAAGAGAAGTACTGGGTCTTCAATAAGCAAGTGAAAAATTGCCGAAACAAAAATTTCCAATTTCCAAGGAGCATTGGCTTCTAAAGCACTATGATGCATTATTTGTCCAAGGAGTGAAAAAACCAATAATGCATCTTAACAACGAATCAGGTGATCACTACATCATTACATTCAGGCCATGGAGATATAGATGGTATGATGGAAGAAGCGCGAGAAAAATACAAGAATATAGTTTGTACTATAATTTTGATGTATATTAACTTATGTACACAAGAAGGAATTGTATCAAAACCCATGATTTATAAAGATTTAAATTCACCCAGTCAACTTGGGTTGATAAATTGTCAATCCCATCCTGAAGGAAAATATAAAATTTTGCGGCCCAAACTCAAGCTAGTACACGGAAAGCCCTGTCACAGCTAGAGCCAAGGAAGTGTTGAACGTGCGAACTAAGACGTAGAGAATATGTTAACTACCTGGATGTTAGATAATCAAATAGAGAAATGGAGCGAGAGTCTAAGATTCATACAATTTATGAAGAATATTTTCTTACATTCTGGAATGAAGAATTCTTCCTACGAAGCCATGTTTGGAGGCAAACCAAAAATTGGATTGAAAACTTCGAATATTCCGTCAGAGGCTGTGGTTAATATTACAACTGAAGAAGAGTTAGAAGATCGTATTAAATCCATCAATACCAACACCTCGCAAACTGAGATGACGCCATTGCAACAATCTGCAGTGACTGAAGATGAAATGATGACGAATAGAAAGAAAAACACAATAAATGCCAGAAAAAGTGCTCATGATGCATTAGATGAACAAGCAAAACAAATGAAAGTAAGTTGGGCAGTAGTCATCCAAAATCTAACATTGGATCGACTGTAAGGATTCCAGTTCCTGACTTTCACCATTGCAGAGGACACGCTCGGTCAGTTTTAGTAGTGCTAGAGGCTACAGAAGACGGATTTTACCGTTTGGGTACGAAGAAAGGGGTCACTGCTAAGTATTATAGTCGTTCAGAATTTAGTACCTGTCCTACTAACATTGTAACACTTGAGAAAGTCCCTATGGGAAAGAAAGTTCCTCTTAAATCGGTGGCTACAGCTCAGTCTACAGGTCATGGTTAAGGTTTAAAAAAATTATGTAAAACTAAACAACTAACAAATATGCTTGCCGTAAAAATAATACATGTAACTCTAAGTGCCATAATTAACATGTACAAATAGGTACAGCACCTACATTCATAGGCGGGTATTATTTATATGAATGAAACCAATATGATATTAAAAATAAGTCCAGCAATATTTTACAACTGCTGCATTTCAAAAATTTAAGCTGCCAGTTTTTAATTCAAGAGGGGTTGATAGAGCTAAAACAACAAGGAAAAAATTCTAACAACAAAGTTTTAGCTCTTACTAATGAATATATCCTTTTCAAATTAGCACTACGTAAAACGTCTTTCACCCATCGACTTAGAATTAAGAAACTGGGCTAACATTATTGCTTCATAGGCAGACTCAAGTACATTTGGTTTATGCTAAACACTAAATCGATTTAGTGCTTATCTAATGCTCTGTGACTAAATGTTACATGCACGTGCTTTTTAGATTATTTTACTAATATATCCAACATCTATCTTAAAATTTTCAGTAATTTCGTTTTGCATCTACAGAGGCTAAAATAAGTCTATTATTTCACTTGATAGTGTAAATAAAAGTTTTAAGTAACTTTAAGTTAAATTCATTTCCGTGTTGTACATACTTACCTTAAGTATCTCGAGCGAAATTTTAATAAACTATAACTCTAGAAAGTTATGAGTTTATTCCCTCACTTATCGATCCATTAGCTAATTAATTTTAAGCTCAGGCTGCGGAGAAAATCTCCATTCTCCACTTAATCGCAGACAATAAAAGCGCAAAAATGCCCGTCGAAGTGTCTCATAAAGAAGTTACGGATGTAGTTGGAGAGGATGAAATAAAGATATTAATTTTTGGGAAAGTTTTCAATTTACCATTCCCCGTTTCTCTTCACTTGGTATATCTGGCGGTATCAGCTCTGCGACGCCCCTTTTCTACACCCGAAAGTGTTCGGCTCACTTTTCATTAAAGAAAACTTTTAATGTCTTCAACGCCAGCCTTTCCAAACGAACGCAATGAAAGATATTCCGAGACCAGTCACAATCAGCAGCGGAGCCTTTTGGGTCTGTAAGCCGACTTTGTTAAATTTAAATTCTGGTTTATTTGAATGATAATGGAATAATGGATGCCAACGTTCGTCGACTGTCTTATTCTTGTGAGGGACGTGGAAGCTGTGTGAATACCGTTGATAAGGACGGTAAGCCTGCCAGTCAACTTTGCTGTATACGCAAATAATGGCGGCAGTAAGACGGGTTATATATAACTGAAAGCTCTCTTTGCCTTCTGTTTGGACTTGGGAGATGAGTTTTGTGCACCAAGTGTCCGCCGCCCGTCCCATTCGATGCTGTGAGTAGAGGTAGAAGTGACGATGCGAATCCATCATCTAGACTTAATGCCGTAAATCTAATTTCTTATTATAATGAACTTCGGCTTTCTAACCATCTTGTATAAATTTGAGATGTAAATATTTGATTATCGATAATGATGGAAAAGAAACGAAGGTGTGCTGTAGAAGTTTCTTTGTAACGACGAATATTAGAACAACTTAAAATTTTAATCTGAAGGGTGTTAGTAATTTACTAAGACATTAATTGGGACTTAATTTTATTGATGCCTTAATATCGTACAGTAAATAAGTAAGGTAGTTATTAAATTTAGACATATTCCAAAGCCTGTATTCTCATTAATAAAGGTGCTCAATGTTATCTATAAAGAAGTCAGGTAGCAACACCTGCAACAAAAGGATTTAGCTGATAATATACCGAAAATCATAAAACAAGATACATAACGACATAGTAACTCTATCTTCAGTAAAAAATGGACAAATACTGTTGTCACATTGTCACAAAAAAAAACTTTTTTGTTTGGGCGGACTCGCGCAACGTCAGAGACTTTGAAGTTTTAACATGCACAATATGCATTACTATGTTACTTCTCCGTTGTACTCCGCTGCAGTTACGTTTTTCTACGTCAGCTAGGCTCAGGCTTTGTTAAATTACACGAGAGGGTGACCTGCTAATATTTGCTTTTTATATCTATTACAGAATAGTGAAATGAATAACGTAATTTTTGTATTGACAGCAGATCACTTTGTTACTTTCTAACAAAAATATAATTACTCAGAAACTCTGGCCAACAATTATCTTGTTTAATAAGATGTGAAATAGAGAAAGACCACAAGACATCAAGAATATTTCATTAAAATTGCTGGCTAAATTCAGATATTCTTCTTGTCGGGAACCTATATGATACCTATGATTATAAATAACTAAGAGAATAATGCAGTGGTTGCAACTAACAATTAGGTATAATACCAAAGCTATACTTGATAGACAAAATCAAAGGAGAAAAAA
>SMLS01043489.1:0-11380 GCA_004785975.1 Popillia japonica | reverse complement strand
GCTAATCTGCTGGTACGTTTAGGGTTATAAATTGTCGACCTCCTATAGTACCAAATAAGACGATTTTGAACTCGTCTGCCGAGATTTAGTAGGTAAGCGGCCAAGCAAGGTGGTTGGCAAAGTCGAATCTTCGAATGTTTTTTCACATGTCGTGCTTGTAGTAATTGTGTCTTGCGCGGGCTTGGACCAAACAAATGAGCGGCGTATTGTGGAAGTACTTACTATTTCTAATTTCTATCATTCTCAATTCATACGACCCAATTTCTCTTTTTCTTCCCCTCGTTTCGAGCTTTTTTGTCCATTTTATAGCATTTGCGATCATTTTGCTTGAGCAACCAAGTGTTGCTTCTATTAATTTATAGGCTTTACCCTAGGAAAGCAGTGTTCTGATAAGGTTTCGTTTTTTGTCGCTGCAGTCTTTCACTCGGGCCATCTTAAGGATCTAAAGACTTAATAATTACGTCAATTATAGTTTAAATGCGATTACTTTTAATCATCTTTTCTTCAATAAACGATACACACTTTCATTTCTGTATATCGGATCGAATTGTAAAATTACCATCAAAATATTCGCAGTAGTAAAACACAACCTCTAAACAGGTGCCCCAACACGTAGCGATCGGCTGTGGGGGTGCAGGTAGTTTGGAACACACTTCTTTAAATGTTTTTGTACATTTTGAGGATTTTAGAAACGCTACCTGCATATGAGCTATTAAAGCATTTACTTGTTGGTAACATTTAGGTATCAATTAGAAATCATGTTTGCGGCACCATCATCTCATAACTTTTAAAATTTCATCGCTAGTACATTTTGTAATTCTGTTGGAAGCAATAGAGGATGACGATTCAATTCTTCCACTGTATATACATTAGTGTGCATAAGTTATCGATCACCTGTGTACCGCTTACGTGCCTTAAATTTTTTCCGTTTATCCTGTTCCGTTAGTTTTGTAAAAGTTTTTACTCATTCAGTAAACGGTTGAAAATGACGACCTATGCGTCATCGAAACACGTGTCCCGAATTAATTAAAATTTGTGGGGATTTGAGCTACCGGATTACTAATTTCTTGATACGGTGTCCGTTCCTAAGAAAATGTTGCGCTATTTGCGGAGGATTCAACTCTTCTAAACGGAAAAAGGGCTACATAGTCTTTATATCTCGTTTAGTGTGACCAACATAAACTTGATCACAATTCTTACATACAATTTTGTAAATACCCGACTTTGGTTTCATTTTTACTTTAACTTTGTGATTGATTAAAAGATTTTTTATTGTGTTATTAGTTGTGCAACATATATTTAGGCTGTTTTGTTGAAAAGTTGTTGTGTTATGTTATACATATCTGTAATATAATCATCGATACACTAAAAAAAATGATCAAAAATAGGAAATGCAAAGTACGGGGATTCGGCGAAAATTAACCGGCGCCTATTGGGACAAAACCCGTCAATAGATAATACAAGCTTCGGTAAACGATTGTTACCGTTAATTTAACGATTTTTTGGTTTAATTAAAAATAGTTCAGTAATAATTGCTTTTTTAAGTTATAACTGCAATACAATGATAAATATACTAAAAAAAAAAAATGGTAAAAAATAGTAAATGCAAAATACGGGGATTCGGCGAAAATTAACCGGCGCCTATTGGGGCGAAACCCGTCAATAGATAATCTAAGCTTCGGTAAACGATTGTTACCGTTAATTTAACGCTTTTTGGTTTAATTCAAAATATGTAGTTCAGTAATAATTGCTTTTTTAAGTTATAACTGCAGCACAATGATAAATACAGGGTGTAACAGGACGAGCTTACGTTAGCCGTATCTCAGCAACTAAGCAAGATCCATATTTGTAAATTTGCAGAGTTATTTTGGGCATGGGGGCAAACTTTTAGAAAATATTAGTACATATTTTCTATTTCCGGTTTCGCCGGAAGCACAACCAACTCCATTTTTTTAAATGGATTACCCAATTTTTTTTCAAACAATTGAATTCAGCAACAAATTTAGCGTATAGATCACTTATTTCGACTGGTCTAAACATTACCGTTTTATAGCTAACTTGATTTTTATGAAAATTTTATCAAATGCATCCAAGTACTTAGTGACGTATTTCTTCGGTATTCAGAAGAGTTGATGAATGATTATTGGAAGTTAGACAGCTACTAAGATGGGCTATTGAAAATTATTTTCACTTGTGTGCAAATACTATACAGGGTGTTAGTATTTACCGACCTAATATGTTAAATTTCAAACACTAATAACTTCGTTATTTTAAATGGAACACACTGTATATTTTTGTCGCAAACGGTAGAAAATTCATTTCTTCATCAAATGATATTACATTTCCCTATACCTAAAATGAATATTCTAGGAGTTATTCGCAAATTATGTGAATGTATTGAGAAACTTCGTGTCAGCGCTAAAGGTGGCTATGAAAACTCGTCACTGTTTTAGCGTAATGTCTAATTTTCTAATGACAGTTCGATAGCGTGTTAATAAACTTCCTAGTATATCACACAGTTCCTAATCTAATATACGAAAGTGTCACGTTTAGGATTGACAAATCAGGATTACCTGAATTTATTGATAATTTATGGAGAGTCCGGAAAAATTTTAAGTCGAACATGTGCTTTATTTCGACAAAGGTATCCGGACAGGCCAATTCCATCTAGAGATGTATTGCGACGGTTAGTTAAAAATTGTTTAGAACATGGACAGTTTAGGCCAAAATTAAAAAAAAAAATAATAATTGATGACGAAGTAGTTGAAATTGGTGTTATGGGATATTTCTATACCAACCCCACTGCATCTCTTCGAGAAGCAGCGACAACTTTGGAAATTTCAACAATGTCCATTCAAAGGGTATTAAAAAGACATAAATGGAGACCATTTTCATACCAGCACGTACAGCACTTACATCAGCAGGATTTCTTAAATAGAGTCAATTTTTGTGAATTCTTCGCCATAGCTTGTCAGAACGACGAAAATTTTCGAAGAAAATCATTTCGACCGACGAAGCTAAATTTACCAAAAATGGCCTCTTTAATAAACATAATAGTCATTTTTGGGCAGCCGAAAACCCCCATGTAACGAGAGAAAGGGGATATCAGGAAAGTTGGCAATTTAATGTTTTTTGCGCAATAAAACATAATCGCATACTTTGTCTACATTTTTATAACGAAAATTTAAATGGCGAAAGGTATTTAGATATATTGCGCAATATTGTGGAAGAAGAACTTGATACACTGCCTATTATCGAATCAAATACTGCTTGGTATCAAATGGGTGGTGCACCGGCTCACAGCACACGAGATGTACATATACTTATTCTTGGAGAGGTTATTTGACGGAAAGTTTATTGCAAACGCAGGTCCATACTTGTGGTCTCCACGTTCACCAGACTTGACCCCCATGGATTTTTTCCTTTGGGGCTATATTAAGGAGAAAATTTACAGTACTCCGGTGACAAATGCAGAGGAAACAAAAGAAAGAATACGAGTAGCACTAAATTCTTTAACAGAAGCGCAAATACAAAAGGTCACTAGTAATCAAGTGCTAAAACGAATTAATAAATATTTGGAACTGAATGGGGCTAATTTTGAACAAAATTTGAAATAATTTATTACTTTTTAATACCTTATTTATTCATTCTTAACATAGTTTTTTTTAATGTTATCTTGGTTACAAAATAAATTTTAAATTTATTCTGTTTCTTCTTTACTCGAAAAATGTATTTGCTTTTATTTCTTTATTAACACAAACTGTCATTAGAAAATTAGACATTCCGCTAAAATTGACGAATTTTCATAGCCACCTTTAGCGCTCACACGAAGTTTCTGAATACATTCACATAATTTGCGAATAGCTCCTAAAATATTCATTTTAGGTATAGGGAAATGTAATACCATTTGAAGAATTTAATTTTCTACCGTTTGCGACAAAAATATAAAATTTTAAAATAACGAAGTTATTAGTGTTTGAAATTTAACATATTAGGTCGGTAAATACTAACACCCTGTATAGTATTTGCACACAAGTGAAAATAATTTTCAATAGCCCATCTTAGTAGCTGTCTAATTTCCAATAATCATTCATCAACTCTTCTGCATACCGAAGAAATACGTCACTAAGTACTTCGATGCATTTGATAAAATTTTCATAAAAATCAAGTTAGCTATAAAACGGTAATGTTTAGACCAGTCGAAATAAATGATCTATACGCCAAATTTGTTGCTGAATTCAATTGTTTGAAAAAAAATTGGGTAATCCATTTAAAAAAATGAAGTTTATTGTGCTTCCGGCGAAACCGGAAATAGGATATATGTACTAATATTTTCTAAAAGTTTGCCCCCATGCCCAAAATAACTCTGCAAATTTACAAATATGGATCTTGCTTAGTTGCTGAGATACGGCTAACGTAAGCTCGTCCTGTTACACCCTGTACACTAAAGAAATCGGCAAAAATAGTAAATGGAAAAGTGCGGGGATTCGGCGAAAATTAATGGGGCGAAACCCGTCAACAGATCATCCAAAGTTCGGTGAATGACTGTGATCGTTAATTTAACGATTTTTTTTTGTTTAATTAAAAATAGTTCAGCGGTAATTGCTTAACAAACAAAAGGTGATACCAATCCAGTTATTTTCAATGTTTTAGAGTATAGAAATGATTTTATTGTAACCATTTCCTCCGAATAGAGTTGCAAAAAACTTGCATTTGCGTAATATGTGAATGATCGATAACTTATGCACACTATGTACGTACACTATTATGCGTTAACTCTTTTTTCAACATGGTTCCGAGCAGATGCCATAAAATTTCTTACCAATATCCGAGTTGGTAGCGTATAATCCCAATACTTACTCCAGACATTTAAGAGCACACTGCACTGAAACTGGCTCCTCTTTGCCGAATCTAATATAGGCTGTACACAATTATTCTTGTTTACAAACAGATTTTTAATAATTACCGCAATCTATCCTGTTATTTGTCATTTAAATTACGTAGGAAAATTTAAAAATATAACAACCTGCATATAAGTTGGCTCAAAGTGATACGACATCGCTTAATTTTTGTTATGGAATTAAAAACAGAGGGAAGACCACAAATTTGTCAGAGTTTAATATTTCCTATTTAAATAACCTTGGATTTGTTTTAAAGCGAATTGTGTAGACGTTGGAAAGTGTCAAATTGATATTCATTTTAAGCAGTGGAATGGTGAGATCGATATACGAGTAATAGCAGTTTCCTGCAAAGTTCGTTCCTTGGGCGTCTGCTCGTGGTGGAGAATCCTTTCCTTTAGAATATGCCACAAATTTTCAATGGAGGAAAGGCCGATCTAAGAGGTGTATATGATTTTCCGCAAACCACCTAACAGGCTAGCGATCTATGTGGTAAAGGGCGTTGTCTTGTTCCTCGCAGACGTACGCGTCTCCAATACCAAATCATAATGGACTCTCCACTATACTTTATATTCGGGATAATAATTTGTGGCAAATATGCCTTTCCTTTGCCGAACTGTAGGTAAATCTGACCGGGGACTAATCTTCATACTTTACTCACAGAAACTACCCTGCCGTGTTAGAATAGAAATTCTTTTAACCATATTTTGCCTGTCTTCGAAGTTGTGCGTTCTACTAAACGATCTACTCGCTAGTTTTAACGCGATTTCTTTCTATATCACCGCCTCTAGCGTTTTGTGGAATATTCGTGGAGGCACTAACATTCGTGTCATTAGTAAAAGCTCAACCTATTTAGAGCCACTATTCACACAATTCTCTTTCAAACGAATCCAGAATTATTTAAATGTTATATAATTCCTCCATTAATGGTTTAAAAATATCCTAATTAATCATTTCAACGAAACAAAAACAAACCACTAACTCGACCATTCCATTACTTTCACTATAGAGCACATATTCATATTCGTACATCGAACGTAATATTATATACAACAATCTTCTTGTACGTTTAGTCGGCGGCTAGTCAGAAAATCGGAGTTCAATACTTGAGATATACATCAATTTCGTGCCGATGCACTGCATTGTTTTATTAACGAATTTGATGTGAAGGTTTTCGAGAGGGGCCTGAAAGCGATACCGTTATCCGTCGACTTGTGGATTCACTATCTGACGTATGTGCGCACGACGAAGCCCGACGACGAAGATTTCATCCGGTCGCAGTTCGAGAGGGCGCTGGCGGCGTGCGGCCTCGAATTCCGCTCCGATAGATTGTGGGACAGCTACATCAAGTGGGAGACGGACGCTAAAAGACTGCAGTTGGCCACCGCCATATACGATCGGTTATTGGCGACGCCGACACAAGGATATACGACACATTTCGATAAGTGAGTGAAGTTAGCTGTAGTAGACAAGTCCTGTTAGTTCTAGCATTTTATACATGATGAATTTTGCGTTTTCGGTCACGTTACGGCGTTGTTCTAACGTGATCCTAGAATAGATGAAGACAGCCGCAAGGGCCATCTGATCCCACTTCTAGCACATTCAAATTTGATCATTCTACACCGATAAAACTTTTTAACACATTTCAATTTACAGTTTCCAAGAGCACGTCAGTACAAACCCGCCAAACAAAATTTTGGAAGTGGACGAGTTTCTCGCCCTCCGAAAAGAAGTGAAGCACATGTTAAAACACGATGGGACCGCAGAATCGGCAGATAAACCTGACGTTCCTCCAGGAGAAGATACTGAAGAAGTCGTAAGTTTATTTATTATCGAATTTAATTTAGTTTAAAATACAGAATTATGAATGGGACAGTACACCTTATTCACATCCGGAGATTCCGCGTTAAAACCCCCCGAACTATCTTGCGATTGATTCCGGGCACTGCAGCCTGGTACATCATCATCCGTAAAATCGATATCTTTCAACATATCTATACTAGGTTGCTTTATCCCTTTACCCTTCTCCTCGCACGATCGGCAATGCGCCCTCCACCTGGCCAATCGATCCCTGCACGGAGAGCTTATTTCCATCGCCATGTGCCGGGAGATATTTTTCGGCAGGTCCCAGGTGCCGATGAAGCTGCCCCACGGGTTGTAGATCGATCGGGGTACGCCGGGTAGCAGGTGGCCCCTCTCGTTCGATAGGATGTGCGTCTTGCCGTGATTCTGAGAGGGATTTTGCGGGAACCATTTCGGGACCTCCCAATTCCTCAAGCGTGACGCTTTGAATTCCGCTTCGAATTGGTTCGCGCTGAAATTTAACGACATCTTCGAATCAGTTCGGAATATGTGAAAGTGTGAAAGCAATTTGTTTTGATTTGTCAGTATTTTGATGTTATTGACACTGACGTGCGTAATTTAACAACAAATTGTAGAGCTCTGACGAAGAAACAAAAGCTATCCGGGAGAGGATTATCTCAATACGAAGGAAGATTCACAAAAATACCGTCACAGCTGTCACTGGGCGGTGGAACTTTGAAGAAGGGGTAATTTTTATTTAATTCCGCCGAAACGACATTTTTGAAGTTTTAATTATATTTTATCGACAGATTAAACGACCGTATTTCCATGTTAAGCCGCTGGAAAGATGTCAGTTGAAGAACTGGCAGGAGTACTTAGATTATGAAATTGAACACGGTGACCAAACCAGAATTATAGTACTCTTCGAAAGGTGTCTTATAGCTTGCGCTCTGTACGAAGAATTTTGGTTAAGGGTAAGTTTTATAGATTGTTTGTGTATTAAATCTAATTTTCTTTTTATTTAGTTTGTACATTATTTAGAAGGGCTGAAAGATGCGGAATTGCATACGAAAATAAAAGATGTTTACGAAAGAGCGTGCACGATTCATCACATTAAGAAACCGAATTTACACCTGCAATGGGCCATGTTTGAAGAATCCGTCAAGAATTACAATAAAGCCGCTGAGATTCTAGCGAACATCGAGAAATCGGTTCCGAATTTGTTACAAGTCGCCAATAGGAGAATAAATCTGGAACGCAGACGCGAGGATTACGAAAAATGCTCACAACTATACGAACATTACATAGTTAATTCCAAGAACAAGGTTATCTCGACTAATTTAGCAATAAAATACGCCAGATTCTGCCAGAGAATACTGAAAAATGTTGAGAAGTCCTTGGAAGTGCTGAATTCTGCTCTGGCTAAAGATCCTAACAGTTCGCGATTATACCTGCAACTAATCGATGTCACTATGCAGAAGGATACGCCGTGCGAGAAGGGCGTGGTGCGCCTCATCGACGCGTTTCTGGAGAAGGAGGCCATCGATATAGATCAGAAGATATTGTTCGCGCAGAGGAAATTGGAATTTCTCGAAGATTTCGGATCTGACATACAATGCGTACAATCTGCGTACGAGGAGTATCAGAAATATATTAAACAGAATAAGGAAGCTAAGAAAAAGGAAACTAAAAGGTATGTATGATTTTGTTTTGCGCAAGATAAAATATTGATAGCAAAATTGAGCATGAAAAATTGCTGGATTCCTAGATTTTAGCGGCCTAATCGTATTAAGGGAGAATTATCAGGTTGAATATGAGGCTAAAATTATTTGAATTTTCAAATCTAATAAAAAGGCAAATTAGTGGTTCAATCGAAATAAAATTTATGTTACGTGTTTGGCATATAATTTGGAGTGTGAAGACGTATTTTATATGACAATTAGATGTTTATAACATTTGTTGTATTTCGCGCCATACAATTTTGTTGCTTTGAGGATCGTTTATTTAAAATTGAAGGAATAAATGGCATTTATGTTAGGGTCTTCACATCGAGCAAACCAGTAAAAACCTTCATCTCAAAGCGTTTAGTCAAATAACGTGTAATAACAAAAATTATTAGATTTAAAGATTACGTTCCTATTACTTAATGTGTTAGAAAAGGATAACTACTGTTCAACAAGTTTAGCAGTTTTTGAAGATATGGCGCTCCAACATTTGTACATTTACAACATATCCTAATTGAATGGCGACAATTTTAAATTTTAATATAAAGTAGGAATGTAACACCCCGGATAACTTTGATCTCACTCCCACCTCACTGTGCTATACCCAGAGATAAGCCTATGCCTATGTCTTTAACTTTTAGGATCGTGTCCAACATGCAAAAGCAAATATGTATTGTATATCTTTAGTTTCTGGACAATACAAATGACAAACAGGCGATTAGAAATATTTATATAGAGAAAACGAGGGCTGCAATAAAAGAAAACTACAAGACGGCCACGCATTATATATTTTTTTATAAACAAAAGATTTATATATAAATGAATGCCCATGTAAATAACATTTATAAAGAGATAATAATAATATGCAGCGTCTTCATTTGAAAAAAATATTTGTTTCAGTGCTGAATGTGCTTTTTATTTGCATGGATTTGTAAATAAACATTACTCAGAAATTGAAGTAACTCAAACCTTCATTTGCTTGTAGAAGGACATATTCAATACCCTGAAAAACTTAATATATTGGCAGGCATCTTGGGGGACTAAGTAATTCGGCCATTGTTTTTAATGATAATCTAAATGGCGAAGTACCTGGATATGGTAGAAAATACTATTCATCCATTGATTACTGACTCTCTCGAAATTCAACTGGATAGATATGGCAATCTCTACTTGATGAGGATGAATTACATTTGCACACGACGCAGCTTCTCCTCATTATGTTCTTCCAGTACGGCAGTGGTTAGGCAATGTATTCCTGAATATATTTTGCTATGGGGTTACTTAAAGCCCATTGAATTTTCACCTCAACTTGAAAATTTAGAAGAACTTCGTCAAAGGATTACTGCAACCTGTCGTGGAATTCAAAGAAAAGTTTTTGAAAACGTACGCTGCAGCTTCGAACAATGCCTATATCATTGTTTAACGAACAATGAACAACATTTCGAAAACTTATTACATTGATTTTTTCTTCAAAAAAATATGAAAGAAAATTTTAAATAACTAAAAATAAAAATAAAACATCTTAATCAGCCGAAGGGAATTTAAAAAAGGGTTTGGTCGAATCAATCAATTTCAAAAACTAAACGCCAGAATGTAGATTTTGAAGAGACGTAAAGTATACTTCCAGGGTGATCCAGGAGGTACAGTTTTCAAGTAGGTGAGCCAGGTTTTGCATCAAAAGTTGTCTTCCTCGACAATACTTCTTAGGTGTTTAAGGAATTTTTTTGTAATTTTCTAGATTTTCAAAGATTTACGGTGAGAGATTTTCAAATGAACATTCGTATGTACCATCACGGACTTTAGTTATGTCCGCTCTCTAGCGGTACAGCCTGCGCTCCTGTCACTATTCCCTTTAAGATAAAACAGACATGGTGACAGGAGCGCAGTCTGTACCGCTAGATACCGGACATAACTAAAGTCCGTGGGTGTACATACATATGTTTACTCTACCAATATGCTACTATAAAACGATTTCTCTGGACACGCTATATACATATATATATACAATATACTATGTCATCGTCGTATGTGTTCTGTTATTTTGATATAAATCTTTAGTTTTTTGTTCATAAATACATATATAATATATCGGCATATTTTAATTTTCACACATAAAAATACACACCGATGCCATAAACATAATCTTTTATAATAATGCCACTCTTCCACTATTTTCAAATATCGGGCCAAATTTAAATTAAAAAATAATTGTCTTATCCATAAATAGCTATACCACTTTATCGTCTTTTACCCTTTTTCAATGGGATTATATACGATCAAGGTTACTTCTTTGTTGCAGCCGTTGTAAGGTTGTAAAATTTCATCCACCAAATAATATTATCCTAATGCATAGAAAATAGTACAAGTGGCGCCGCGTTGTGGCAATTTGTGGCGAATGCAACTAGATAGTTCCCCCTTAATACAAAAACTAAGTAATACAGTTTCAACGGGATTTAATTTTACAGCGATGCGGCCGGTAAAAAAGACAAAAATCCTCCACTACCTTCATCTCAAGCCAGCACTTACAGCAGCTACGGTAATTACGGCAACTCGTCAAGTACACCGTATCAATATTCGAGTTCTCAACAAGGCCAGTATAATTATTCGCAGTACGGGCAAAGCGATCAATATCAATACGGTAATTGGCAGTATCCTCAAGGCGGATACAGCGGTTACAACCAATGGAGCGGTTACAGTGGAGGTTACGGCTATTAATTAGAAGGATGGGTTGAGCGAGACCTGAGTAGTTTTTAGCAAAATTTTAATATAATCACTAATATATCCGTTATTGATTTTAAGTTTCCGATTTTCTTTTATGTTACGTTCCTTTTCCTATTTTGTATATTTCATGTAATAACGAGCATGGTTTATTGTAATAATAACGGAAGCAATTATAATGATGGACGAACTGTACTCGTATGTAATTGAATGTTTCTTTATTACGATGTATTTTTT
>SMLS01043487.1:0-14999 GCA_004785975.1 Popillia japonica | reverse complement strand
TTTTTTTTTTTTTTCAAAAACGGTCAAATATCTTATAATATAGAAAAACTTCCATTCACATTCTAAAATGTCCAAAAAAGGTTTAATTACGTTCGAAAACTCTAAAAAAAATTCGAATATGTTAAAATTTCCTAAAATATGTTAAAATATATAAAAAAAAATCCAAACACGTTTGAAAACGTTCAAATAGGTACGAAACCTCTAGAAATGATCAAAACCATTCAAGATAATTAAAATATATAGTTAAAAGTGTCAAAGTATTATCGAAAAACATTCAAAATATGCTCATAACTCCTCAAGAATATTAACAAATGTTATTTGTTCGAAAATGTTTGAGAATTAGCAAAAAACTGTAAATATGTTAAAAAATGACGTTTCAAAATGATCAAATATGTCCACAAATGGTCAGAAAACTGTAAATATGTTCGTAAATGATTAAAAAACATTCAAATATGTACAAAAACCGCACATATATATTCAAAACTGATTAAGAAACGCTCAAAAATGATTAAAATCGTTCATATATGTTCAAATGTGAACTTAAAACTTCAAATATGTGCAAAAATGATCAAAAAACGTTCAAATATGTTCCAAAAAAGCTTGAAATATGATCAAAAATTGCCAAGGAAGTTAAATATGTAAAAAAATGATCAAAAACGTTCAAATATGTTCCAAAAAAGCTTGAAATATTATCAAGAATTGCCAAGAAAGTTAAATATGTAAAAAAATTATCAAAAGACGTACAAATATGTTCAAAACTTACTAAATGACGTTCAAATATGTTCAAAAATGATCAAAAAACTTCTAATGTATGCAAGATTGATCAAAAAACTCATCAAAAAATGTTCAAATATGTTTACAAATGATCAGAAAACGTTCAATATGTAAAAAAAAATCAAAGAGCTTTAAAATATGTTCAAAAATGATTAAAATCGTTCAAATATGTACACAAATGGTCAAGAAACGTACAAATATGTTCAAAAGTATGAAACAATTTTTGGAAAACACTTAAAAACGTTTAAATATTTTGAAAAATGGTCATGTAACTTTAAATATGTTCAAAAATGTGCGCAATATTTTCAAAAATTAGCAAAAACGTTCAAATACGATCGAAAATGATAAAAAAATGTTCAAATCTGTTCGCAAATGATCAGAAAACGTTCAATATGTACAAAAAAAAATCAAAAAGCTTTCAAATATGTTCAAAAATAATCAAAAAAGTTGGAAATATTTGTAATAGCAGCCAAAAAAAAATCAAATATGTTCAAAAATGATTAAAAAACGTTCAAATATGTACACAAATGATCAAAAACCGTACAAATATGTTCAAAATTATGAAAGAATTTTCGGAAAACACTTAAAAACGTTCAAATATTTTGAAAAATGGTCTTATATCTTTAAAAATGTTCGCAGTATTTTCAAAAATGAGCAAAGACGTTCAAATACGATCGAAAAGGTTCAAAAAAATGTTCAAATATGTTTTCAAATGATCAGAAAATGTTCAATATGTACAAAAAAAATCAAAAAGCTTTCAAATATGTGCAAAAATAAAAAAGTTGGAAATATTTTTAATAGTAGTCAAAAAAAGCTCAAACATGTTCAAAAATTATTAAAAAAACGTTCAAATATGTACAAAAATGATCAAAAAACGTACAAATACGTTCAAAAGTATGAAAGTATTTTCGGAAAACACTCACAAACGTTCAAATATTTTGAAAATGGTCGTATAACTTTAAAAATGTACGCAATATTTTCAAAAATTAGCAAAAACGTTCAAATACGATCGAAAATGATCAAATATGTTCTCAAATGATTAGAAAATGTTCAATATGTACAAAAAAAAGTCAAAAAGCTTTAAAATATGTTCAAAAATGATCAAAAAAGTTGGAAATATTTTTAATAGTAGTCAAAAAAAGTTCAAATATGTTCAAAAATGATTAAAAAACGTTCAAATATGTACAAAAATTATCAAACGACGTACAAATATGTTCAAAACTGATTAAATGACGTTCAAATATGTTCAAAAATGATCAAAAAACTTCAAATGTATGCAAATTGATTAAAAAACTTTAAATAAAAAATGATCACAAAACATACAAATATGTTCAAAAGTATGAAACAATTTTTGGAAAACACTTAAAAACGTTCAAATATTTTGAAAAATGGTGATATAACTTTAAATATGTTCAAAAATGTTCGCAATATTTTCAAAAATTAGCAAAAACGTTCAAATACGATCGAAGATTATCAAAAAAATGTTCAAATATGTTCTCAAATGATCAGAAAATGTTCAATATGTACAAAAAAAATCAAAAAACTTCCAAATATGTTTAAGAATAATTAAAAAAGTTGGAAATATTTTTAATATTAGTCAAAAAAAGTTCAAATTTGTTCAAAAATGATTAAAAAACGTTCAAATATGTACACAAATGATCAAAAACCGTACAAATATGTTCAAAAGTATGAAAGAATTTTCGGAAAACACTTAAAAACGTTCAAATATTTTGAAAATGGTCATATAACTTTAAATATGTTCAAAAATGTTCACAATATTTTCAAAAATGAGCAAAAGCATTGAAATACGATCGAAAATGATCAAAAAATGTTCAAATATGTTCGCAAATGATCAGAAAACGTTCAATATGTACAAAAAAATCAAAAAGCTTTCAAATATGTTCAAAAATAATCAAAAAAGTTGGAAATATTTTTAATAGTAGTCAAGAAATGTTCAAATATGTTCGAAATTTAACAGAAATCATTCAAATATGATCAAAAAAATGTTCAAATATGTTCAGATACGATCGAAAAGCGTTCAAATATGTTCAAAAACAATAAAAGAACGATAAATGTGTGCAAAAATGATTACAATTTTTAAATATGTTCAAAAATGATTAAAGCGAACATTAAATGTGATTAAAATTGATTATAATGTTCAAAAATGATCAAAAAGTTTCAAATATGTACAGATACGATCTAACAAGTATTAGGTATGTTCAAAAATGTTTGAAACGCTCAAATATATTCAAAAATGATCAAAAAACAAAAAAATTGATAAAAAAAATTAAATATGATCAAAAATAATCAAAGAAACTTTAAATATGTTTTCAAATATAATCAAAAAACTTTTATTTATGTCCAAAAATGGTCAAACTACTTTAAGTATATTAAAAAAACGTTGAAAGAGGTTTAAAAGGTGAATAAAACAATTTTTTTAATTAAAAAAAAATTTAATTTATTATATTATTATTAATAATTCAATCATCATAATTACAAGTTTTCTCCTTTTTAATTTCGATAAGATATTACATTTTCCGATGCTAATTTTTCCAAAAATTTAAATTCACTATTAAATGTATATCGTAGTAAAAAATACTTTATTAATATAACAATAGTATGGGTTGAGGAGGAGAGCATTTTAAAAGTGACTACATTGAATGAGTTATTACAACGGTTAATGCTGCGATGATACAGTTACATCAGTGTTACGATTCAAATAATCTAACCGAATTACATCGTAAAAAGAATTATAGACATTTAAAAAGGTTAATACTGATATTATATAGCCAATTAAATTAAATTTAAAAAAAGTGAGTATGAAGATGGCAATTCCTTTTGATTCAAATCCGAGAGTACCCGCAATGTTTCTCCGATTCAATTCCTACCATATACATGTATGTATTAGAAAGATAAAGTTTTAATTTCGGTATTAATCTATGTAAGTAGTAAGATATCAAATATATATGTATAACATGCATGTGTATTTAATATGGCATCCATAATCTTGCCTCTCGGCTCATTTTCTTCTTTGATATGATTCTTTCCTTCGTTAACAAAGATACATGCACATTACGTTGAATTAAATTGACACAGTTTAGAAATATGTTCCGTTCTAGGATCAACCTCCGTACGAAGCTTACAACACGTTTACTACAAAAACACACTGCATTCTCCATCGATACATTTAAAAGTTCAACGAAAAACAACACTTTCGATACATCATATTATTAGGTTACGTAATTAACTTGAGTAATATGTTTCAATTCATTAAAAGGATTATATTAAATGTTTTATAAATATATTTAAGTCTGCGATTGGATTTTGTGTCGCATCATTCGGAATGAACTCTCTCGAGAATATATTTATAAAACAGATCGTACAGACACAATATAATAAGTTGTTTGCATCGATTAAAGCTGATGAGGGCTTCAGCGTTAGCATTTACACAGTTTAATATTATATTACAGCCATTACATTGGAATGATCTACTTTAATAATATTATTAATAATCTAACGCATTTATCTAGTTAAAAACATGATAATAATCTACACATTAAAAAAAAAACGTTATTTTAAAATATAAATCGAATAAATAACAACATTTACCGCTCAATATACAATTTTTTTCGGGGCGCGAGATTCTAGGGGGACAAACAAAATAAAAACCAACGAATCAAATATTGTCCTGGCAGAACACACTAATTTTCGAGGATTCGGATCAAGTATTATTCGTATTCTGTATTTTCTGCTGCATCAATCCCAATAAGATATCGGAGTACTGCTGCATCATACTAACTACAGTGTTTTGATCATTCGTAAGTCCCCTAGAAGCTAAATCGTTCAATTTTTTAACAGTATCCGTCTGATTCACATCCAACCCCCCATTATTCCTCCGTATCCGTTCGAGCTGCAATTCCTGCAACATCTTCTGCGTCCTCGTGATGGATAATTCCAAATTCTTGACCATATCGGTTTTCTGTACGGTGGCAAGTTGCTCGCTGGTGTTCGCATCAACATCGGTTAACCTCCTGTACAGTTCGACTACGTTATTGGCAGCTTTCGTTAGTTGTAAAGCGACTTCATCGCATAACTGGGTAGACACTAATAATAATAATAATAATAATAATAATAAAAGAATTATTTTTCGAGGAATTACAACTTACGTTGCACAGTAGACACATCGAGATCTTCGGTTGAGTCATCGAAAACACTTGTCAGCGTTGAATCTAAATCGACCTCTTTATTCTTATCGTAAGAGACACTCGAGACTCGATTTATACCTTTCGGCTTCGACTCCTTATTATTCGACAGCTTCCTCGCTGTCAAATCCGAGTTTAAGTTCCTAGTCCTCGGTGGGGCTGTCGGCTTGATTTGCACCAACCGTTTCTCACCATCTTCCGAGGAGGAGTCCTCGTTACCAACTGTGCTTAGATTCACTAGAAATTCAGGTTAAGTTATCGGAAGAAATTTAATTCAATTTAAGTGTGGCGTTAAAACAAATGAGGAGTAATGCGGAATGAATTTTAGTACGACATTAAAATTAGAATCAAATTAACCCTCACCGAAGCACTAAAACAGAAGCTACAAAGAAAAAGAGAAGAACGTAAACACAATGTGGGGTGTCGAACACTTACTGACTGAATGTGAATGTCTCTTCCGAATGTTAGTACTTTTGACATTAGCTAGTTTGTTAAGTGAACTTATCGTTGGTCTCATTAGCCTACTCTGTGCTTTCTTCTCGACGGTCTCATTCTCCGAATCACTCTGATTGAGCACTCCCGTGGAACTGCTCCTAGTTATCGATAAAGATTTAGAGTACCTCGAGTTCGCCCTCGTTGTCGATGTAGTCTTAGTTAACTTCCCGGAAACTGCAAGTTGTAATCGAACATTAGTTTTATAGGAATTTATTCGAAGCAAGATTTAAACGAAGCAAAAAAAATGGGAGAAACTTACCTTGCTCGATCTTTCGTTTAGGTTGTACCACAGCGTTTGGCATGCTTAAATCGCTTAAACTGCAGCTTCTACGTAAACTGGTATCAGGACTGTCTGAGTCTAAATGCACTGCAAACATGCAAAAAATCCCAAAATGGAAACATAAACGAAAACAACACAAAATAGTTTTGGGGGAAAGCCATGCGTTGGGGATTCATCGATTGTGATATATGGGATGATTCTAAATATATGTATATATATACAGGGTGAAATGAAATTAGGATAAAATTGGGTAAATTCGCGGAATCTCCACCGATTTACGCATTTGAATCATGCTAACACAGTTATTCGGAAATAACCATCAATTTCTGTACAGAAACAAAAAGCTACGTTCTCGGGGGGGCGGGGTAAAAACGGCAGCCAATCAGAAAACACTTAAGTTGCATGCGCAGCCAATTGTTGCATTTTGTTCACCTTGTTGCTGTTGGCGTTTGTTCTCGTCCATTCCCGAAGCTGATTGGTCCAAATTCGACTTCTTCTTAATTTTCGTTTCGTGCGTTTCATAATTCAACCTCCTCTCAACGAAATTCGGCAAACTCAGATTTCTACGACGGAATTTCACGGCCGGATACATCTGCTGTTTCCCCCCAAGATCGTTATAGAAGCTCTTAGAGTTGGTCAAGCTCTCGTACATGCTCGATAGGGCGCGGACTTTACCGACGCACATGTTCTGCTTGAATATGTCGACTAGATCGTTTATCTTGTGGATCTTCTTCTGGATCTCGTTCAGGATCTTGATGTTCTGCAGGGCGAATTGGATCCGATCGATCGCTGTATGTGGTATCGGTAGTTTGTTCGTCTTTCGCGGTCTATTCTCCTTCTTCCAAACGTTGAAGTCATCGTCGTGGCTATTCTTGACGTAAACATTTTTAGTATCCGGCTCTAAACTGTCATAATTCAGGTTAATTTCCAAGGAGTCGTGATCCATTTTCGTGTTGGAAATCGGTTTATCCAAACTATCGTATAATTCCGTGAATAGATTCCCGTTTTCGCAATCTTTTTCGAGATTCTTCTCCTTGTAATGGAATTCGATTGTTTTTTCGAGGGTGGGGGCTAGATTCTCGTCGCTGCAATTGAGTTTTTTCGAATTATTATGATTCTTGAGATCGCGGAAGAAATCGTCTTTCCTGATGTATTCGTAGGAGGTTTTACCCTTTCTATTCTTAGAACTGTGCCTCCTAACGGCTTTCGGCGGTTTGTGACAGATCTTCTCCGAATCCAGCAACCCTTTCGATAACAAATGCCGGTCGAGGCTCGACGTTTCCTGCACGTTGTGATTCTTATTCGGACGGTGGTCGAAATTGAAGTTCGTCAGGGTGAAATTCTTCGGTTTGTTCCCCGATTCGAAGATTTCGATCTTGAATTCGGGTTTGTTGTTGAGGATGTTGCAGAATTTGCTCTTGTATTGGCGATTCTTACTCTCCAACGTCGGGATATGCATCGTGTTATCCCGCTTGGACGCTCGGACATCTTCGTTCCTCTCCTTCATGACGGATTTCGTCAGTTTCTGTTTGGAAACCGGTTCGGCCGCTTCGACGAAGAAAGCTATCGCCTTTTTAGGTTGTTTTTTCGAGGTGCTCGCAGTTTTCGCGTCAGTTTGGTGGTTGGTAGCGATGCAGCTCTCGAATTTCAACAATTTCTGCTGGAAATCCGCGCTGACGTTCAATTTTTTCGAAACGATCTCTTCCGGCGTCTTGTAATTGAATTCGGTCTGAGTTTGGGACGTCCTCAAACTAATTTTCGCCGGGTTAGAATCGGCGACGGTGAAGGTCTGAGACCGCTTCATCTGATCGGATAGATTAACCGAATACGGCTTCAAATACTGGTCGTAATTCTTGTAGAATTCGTTCGTGATATTCTTCGGTAACGACTTAGAGAATTCCCCCTCCGATTTCCTCTTCTTCTGCGAAGTAAACAGGACCTCCAACGGCGCAGATTTACAGTCGGATTCACACGATAAAACGCTCTCTAAACTGTTACAATAACTCTTACTCCTATTGTAGTCGTAATCGAAATTATCCTCCCCGGACAGGATGCTATCCTGCGAATTCTTATTGCTGGGATTTAAATAGAAGCTCTCGCTCTTAGGGACGTCGCAGTCGTAGCTGTGATAGAAGTTGGTGTAATCCGTTTCTTCACTCTGATACTTGTAGATCTCGTTATTCGAAACGCACCTCCTCGGCGGGATCAAATCCTTCTGCTTCTTCGTCCGCGTCGAATTGAAGCTGCAATCCTCTAACGAATCCGAACTAAAATTAGCGTCATCCTCATTTTTCTCGTCGTCCAAACAGATGTCGTAATCCTTAACGAAATCCCGCGAGAATTTCTCGATATCGTCGCAAATCTGCTTAAAACCCCGATCGGTCTCGTCCTTGAAATCGACGAAATAACTGAACGATCTGCGGGTCGACAAATCATCCTGTCCTCCCGCGGACTTCGGGGGTTTCGCCGTTTGGCAGACGAAATCGGCCAGGCGACATTCCTCGCTAACCGGCGATACCGGCAAGCTCTTATGCATCTTATACTTAGTTAGGGTCTTATCCAGCTGCAGCTTCCTCGGCTTGATCATCGCCGCCAGATCCTTCTGCGACTTCTCCGGGCTCTTCTGCAACATATCGCTGAGTTTCGTCGCCGAATTCGGTTGATTCAGCGTGGACGACATGATGTCCCGCATGTGGCAGCCGCACAATTGTAAGTCGACCGGTAATGAGATGCTCGAAGCCAAATTATTGCAATCATGCAAGCTGTTGCGAGTAGCCTTTTCAATTTCTGAGTTAGTATCGTTAATGGCGTAAGGGAAATCGCTTCTGTTAAGTTGGTAATCGTGATTGACAAAGGATATGGGATTGTTCACTGTTATTATTGATGATGAAGATGTATCGTTACGTTGGTATTCTGAAACGTACGGTTCGTTACCTTGTTTCCCTTGTCTGCCCGAGGCCGATGCGGACGAGCCGGAACCCCATTTGTCTTTTTCCGGGATGTACGACAGGTCGTGGATCGATTTGCTGTATTTTAATGGACTGTTATGGCCAACCTACGTAAATAAACATGATCAAATATACGCCGTCACTACCAAAAAAAAATTGTTTTAGTCGAATATCATCGAAATAGAACACCCTGTATAAATATTTATATCATGAAAATATTCCTAATATAATACGGTACAAATTTTGTTTGAAAACTTTTTCGATATCTCTTATATTAAGGGAGATATTTAGGAAAATGTTAAAAACATATCTACAGGGTGATCTTTTAAAAGTCGGAGAAAATAATTTTTTTGGGCGGAATTCAATTCAAAATTCGATGAGGAATTCAACTAAACCATAAAAAATAGTGTAATACAATCAAAAAAATTAAATTATCATCAATAATCATCAAAACGGGACACCCTATATAATTAAAAATAATCCTAAAAAGTTTCTAAATTAATATGGTGCAAATTTTATCTAAAAACTTTTTTAACATCTTTTATAATAACCGAGATATTTAGGAATATGTTTAAAAAATCTATACCGGGTGATTTTTTAAAGTTGGATACAATTATTTTTTTTGCGGTAGAAATTTTATTACAAAAATAAAATCAGAATACTTACAGTTGCTAATTTCTTCTTAGTATCGGCTATCATCTTCGACAACTCCTCCCGCCTCTTAATCGTATCGGGATCGTTTTTAGTTTGTCTAGCTGCGTTTATCACAGACATATTCCTGCTGTTCATGGAAGGCGTACCGTTCGTCCTGGTAGTGTGATATTGCGACGAAATTGACGACTTATTAACTGTAGAATGTACACAAACTGAATTTAAACATATACAAGGTGATTTAAAAAAATAACTTACTCGGAGATTCGATTTCAGCTCCGCTTAAACTTTCGAAAGTCGATTGTAGGTATTTCTCGCGGCTAGCTAGTTGATCTAGTGATTCCGAACTGAGCGATAATATCGACATCGGGTTCCTGTCGGTGTTCTCCCCGCTGGGGGTTGAAGCCTAATTTTTTAAAATTTTATTGTAATAAAGAAAGATTAATTAAAACAGAGGCTTACATCGTCGTCATCATCATCAGAATCCTGACTCCCGGAGATCGATACGGGTTGTTGAATCGTGATCGGTGCCAAATTACTTTTCTTCGATTTACGAATCGATTTTCGCAACTCGTCAGCATCGATGTTGGTTATCGTAAATTCGCTGCCACTATAGATATGTATTTATCGAAATTAATTAAAAAAAAAAATGTGAATGCAAAAAAGCAATACTAACCTAGCGGAATCGATTTGGGTTGGGTAATATAGAGGTTGGTGCCGATATTCTTGATCCGAGTCGATATCACCGTCGTGCGCCGTCGATTCGTTATCGGGATCGCGTAGCGACCCCAGAGCGCTATCGTCGGTGAAGAGCGTCCGCCGCTGCTCGCCTCGGGACACGTTTATATTACTCGGCGATATCTAATCGAAAAAATGCAATTAATGAAATCAAAAAAACGGAGTACCCTGTATAATTAGAAATAAGCTTAAAATGCTCCTCGTTTAATTCGGTGGAAGTTTCGTTCAACAAGTTTCTTAATATCTCTTATAATAAGAGAGATATTTAGGAAAATGTTTAAAACACGCATACAGGGTGATCTTTTAAAAATTAGAGAAAATCATATTTTTGAGTGGGATTTATGTCAAAATTCGACGAGGAATTCAACTAAATTATAAAAAATAGTACGATATAATTAAAAAAATTAAATTATCATCAATAATCATCGAAACGGAGCACCCTGTATAATTATAAATAAGCTTAAAGTGTTCTCCGTATAATATGGTAAAAGTTTTGTTTAGAAAGTTTTTTAATATCGTTTATAATAAAGGAGATATTCGGGATAATGCGAAGGATATATACAGGGTGATCATAAAAGAATTGTTTAAAATTAAAAATGTCGATTAGATTTTTTTGTAGGAGGTTATCTAAGGTGAAATTAATCGAATTTATGATTACCTGAGGTGGAGGGCTTTTATTAATTTCGTTAAAACTTTCGGAACACACAGTAAAATCCTCATCCTAAAATTCAAATTAGTAATGTTAGATCGGATTGATTCCTAAAATAGAAAAAAATCGTCCCCAACCTGTCGGCTAATAATAATTTCCCGCCGCAATTCGGAATACTGTTTAATCTCGGTACCGCTATCCAAGGAGCTGTCTTTAGATCCGTCGGAATCCCCCCTGCTTCGATCGACTTGCACCGCGGGAAACGGTATGACCGAATCCGTCGTGTAGAAAGATTTGACTCCGACGCTCCGTTCGGCCCGCTGTGCCCACCGGCCTTTCGGCGCTACCACGCCTTTCGTTAACGAAACTGGCGGGCTGGTATCTTCGGAGATGTGCTTTTTCGCCCATAAAGGTAGCTGTCCGATGTTGAATCTTGAAATTTGGATTAATTATTATTTATTTTGACAGATTTTAGTCTGTGACTCACCTGTAATCGTTATCGACCGGATTCGGCTCGTACAACTCGGTCTGTCCGTCCGAAAATATCTCGTTATCTAATGTTTTACCTTGTCGCATAGCTTGCTGGGACAATCTAGCGTGCATCGTCACCACCATATCGTGCGGGACCCTCCATACGAAGATGCACCCGTCCCCGCTGGCCGAAATCAATCGCCGGCAGTCGTTGGTGAATCTCAACCCGGTAGCTAACTCCGAATGCCCGCACATCGTTGCCATACATTCTCCAGTATAATAATCGTAAACGGATAGGGATTTATCGGTGCACGACGTTGCCAAGTATATCCCGGATCGGTCCAACACCACCTTGATTAGAGTCCCGTCGTCGCCGGTGCTACCTTTGAAGCTTTTCGTGTGTTTCCCCGTACTAACGCTGTAGATCCTGACGTTGCGATCTTGACAGGCTGTCAGGACGTGTTTCTGTCCGGCGTCGATCTCCATATCGTATAAAGTCGTCTTCCCTGTAGCGTTGTGGCCTCGGATGAATTGGGGGTTCCCATTAGGAGACTTTACGAGATATTATTAGTTTAGGATCGTTAAATGTCTTAAATAAACCTACCCCTCCTAACGATCTAAAGATCAAGCTCTTATCAGCACCGCAGGACACCATCTGGAGATTACCGTGAGTGGTATTGAGCAGTCGTACAGCAGTTATTGACGAGGAATGATCGTCTAGGGTTTGTAAGAAGTCGTAATCCTAAAAATCAAGTTAATTTAATTCCTTTTCCACCTCAAAAGAATGTGACCCAACCCACCCTATTCACGTCAAAAACATGAATTAACCGATCACGGCTAGCGCTGGTCATCAGCTTAACATTCGTATCCAATCCGGAGTACTCCAAACATAAAACTTCAGCATCGTGAGCTTCGATCTTCAACAATCTCTCCATCGTATTCGTATCGTGGATTCGAATATTACCCGCTCGATCGCCAGACGCTAAATGCTTCCCATCCGGACTCAATCTGATGCATCTAACACCGTTCCTACCATCGTAGGATGTATCTTGTTTCTCGTTAGACATGCTGTTCGCTGAGATATCGAGATCTTTCAAATATGTTAGGTCCTCATCGATATACACCACTTTTAACAGCTCCTAAAATGAAATTAAATCCTCTATCATAGAAACGGAACACCCTGTATATTTAAAACTAAGTGTAAAATGTTTGTTATGCCATAAGGAACAAATTATATTTAAAAACTTTTTTGATATCTCTTGTAATACGGGAGATAATTACGAAAATGTTAAAAAACTGTATACAGGGTGATTCCTTTTTAATTCGAGAAAATTAAATTTTTGAGTGGAATTTATGTCAAAATTCGATGAGGAATTCAACTAAATCATAAAAAATAGTACGAGATAAGGGAAAAAATTAAATTAGGTTCTATATCATCAAAACATGACATCCTGTATATTTAAAAATAACATTAAAATATTCCTATTATGATATAGTACAATTTTTATTCGAGATTTTATTTGATATCTCTTATAATAAAGGAGATATTTAGCAAAATGTTAAAAAAATATATACAGGGCGATTTTTTTTTTATTGGACAAAATGATATTTTTTCAATTTTTTAGATATTATAAGTAAGAATGAATGGAATTTAAGCAATTTTAAGCGAAATAAAATAAATTTTCGCACTTACATTACTGTAGATATTCCTCTTATACATCCCTCTCGAGTTCTTCTCCGTAACTTTATCCAAACTCCACGCCCTAATCGTATCATCCGAGCTGCAAGTTAGGAAACTACCCGGTGGTAGCGGGCTGTTCGGCGGCGCCATCTCGACGCCCCAAATACACGCCGAATGGTACAGGAACGAATGCGATTTGCCGACCCTCTTAATATTGTGGACGTCCCAAACGTATACGGAATGATCGTTATAGATGCAGGTCAATTTGTTGCTAACCTCATCGAAGGTGATGGCGGTGGTATCCGGATATTTAGCGTCATTCGGTGGGGTGGACATATGGCTGAAATATTTGTCGAAAATATGACGTTAGATTAGGTTTATGTTGGATTTAATTGATTCTTACGTGATGTTCGTTCCTAAACTGACATCGACGCCTAAGTAGTGCGTTCGGGGTAATGTGGTGATGAATTTTAATGTTAACGGGTCGAAACATCTGACGATTCCTTCAGCGCAGCCGACGAAGATGAAAGTTTTCCCTACCGCAATACAGTTGGCACTGGTAGTCTGTTAAAAGGATTAAATTAGATTTAAAATTAATTATTTTAACTTTTGGACTTACCCTTAATTCGACCCACTTATCTAACAATCTCCTATTATTAAATTCGCACAGCAGCCCCGATCTGGTAATCGCGTAAGTGCTATCGCCGCACTCACCTTTACCGCAGGCAACATCGCAGAAATAATTATTCCTTTGCTCGCCTAGAATTGCAGATCTCCCCATTAAAGGTACAGCCTCCTTATACTAAAACAGAATTTTAAATTTTCCCCTCCAACAACGGTAATGGCGTCATATTACCTTAGCTTTACCGTACTCTAAAAACCAAAACTTCACGTGCCTATTCCCGACCGTGACGAAATAACTCCCATTCTCCGAGAAAGCTAACGACTTAACTTTGGTACTGACTTTATTACTGGCTACTTTAATATTATTCCTCCAATCCCACACGTTCACGATCATATCGTGCTGGGTACCGATACTGACGACGTATTTATTCGTCGGCGAAAACGCCTGCAAAACAAAAGAATTAGGAAAAATCGCTTCGAACCGACCGCGTACGTCAACTTACGACGCAACAGATGCCATATTTGTGCGATAAAAACTCCGCCACCTGCTGCACCTGAGGGTACAGCCCCGGATGGCCACCGGATTGCGGATCGCTCTGTAGATCCCATACTCTTACGGCAGGCTGATGCCCACATTCACCTGTAATATGAAATAAGTGATTATATTTTATGATTAATCCTCGTATGTATTAGATATGACTTTATTTTAGACCCTCGTATATTATAATGCGCAAATTTAATATTATAACAAGAAGAATTAGGTTTAAATGACGTAATCGTCCTGAATACGACATATTTAGACGAAATTTAGTTAAAAATGACGTAATATACGTATAAATTACGTCTGAAAGACGTCAGATTTAGGGGAATTTATATCGAGACTATAATAGAGTTAGTAGAATTTAAATATGTATATTATATCCTGAATAGGTCAAATTTAGATTAATTTAGGTAAAAAATGACGTCTTTTAGACGTTATATTTAGATTCTAGCCGAAAATTAGTCAAAATTGGCGAATTAGTAAAATGTAAGATTTTTATACGTCCAGAATACGTCATATTTAGTCAAAAAATCGCCTATCATAGTATTATTTTAAATAGATCTAACGGAACTTGCAAGAGAAGTGATAAATTATGTTTGGACTACGTCATATTTAGGATAAAATGGTTAGAAATGGGTAAATCATCCTAAGTATGTTAGGGGATTAGTAAAATCTGATATATTTCTACGTCCTGAATACGTCGGATTAGTTTAAAAATGACCTACGTAGTATATTTTATACAAGAATTGATAAACTACGTCTTAAATACGTCGTATTTAGGTAAAATTTGTAAAAAAATGGGTATATACTACGTCTAGGAGAGGATTAGTAGAATCTGACACATTTCTACCCCTTGAATAGGTATTATTTCATCAAAGCTAGTCAAAAAATCACCTGCTTAGACGTAAAATATACGAGAATTGATAAACTACGTCTTAAATACGT
>SMLS01043486.1:0-42527 GCA_004785975.1 Popillia japonica | reverse complement strand
AAAAAACGGTAGCTGAGATAGCATGGATGAACAAAAAGGACGAACAAAGGAATAAGGCGAATGGAATCTATAAGAGAAAGAAAAATGAATGGTTGAAGCGACAGTTAGAAGAAATAAATCGAGAGGGTAATAGAAATAACTTGAGACAATTTTATAAGAAGCTAAAATGTCAGAATGTCAAATCTGAAATAAAAACAAGAGGGATGAAAACTAAAGATGGAAAAATTGAGGACGATCCCCGATTAATTGCAAATATATGGAAGGATTATTACCATGAAATACTAAATGGAAAAGAAGAAATACATACAAATGAACCGGATGATACACTAACAGAAGAAGAGGAAATCGAGGTTAAATGCCCCACGGAAACAGAAGTACAAGAAGAAATTAGAAGCGTTCGGAACAATAAAGCCCCGGGTGAAGATGGTATAGTGCCGGAAATATTAAAGTATGGCGGACAAAAACAAGGTGAACAACTGATCCAACAAATATGGAAACAAAATAGAATCCCAAGAGAATGGAATACAGGTATAATTGTACCAATATACAAGAAAGGAGACAAGGAGAAATGTGAGAACTACAGACCGATAACGCTGTTGAATATAACATAAAATTTCAGGAAACATCATAAATAAAAAATTAAAATTATATGCCGAAAGTGTATTGGGAGACTATCAGAACGGTTTTAGACCAGGAAAATCAACTATAAATGCAATTCACACGTTGGATCAAGTGATAGAGAAAAGACGGGAACGTAATAGAGAAATACATATAATATTCATAGATTTTAAAAGCGCATTCGACTCATTAAAAAGGGGTAATATAATAGAAGAGTGTAATATAGTAAAAGTGCAAGGAACAACAACGGAAAAGACAAACATAAACAAAGAAGTGAAACAAGGTGACCCAATCTCTCTAACGCTATTTAATTTAACTCTAGAAGGTATCATAAGGAAGACCAAACTATACAATAAAAATATCATTGCAGATGAAGTACAAATAGTAGCATACGCCGATGACGTAACGATAATAGCAAAGAGCCAGAAAGAATTAATAAACGCAATTAGTAGATTAGAAAAAGTAGCAGGGAAATACGGATTAGAGATTAATGAAAAAAAGACAAAATATATGAAAATTGGAAATGAAATAGAAGAAAATATGAAGCACCTAAGAACACAATCGTATGAATTTGAGAAGGTTACAACGTTCAACTACCTGGGAGTATCATTAGGGCAAACATATAAACATAGAATAAAAGAAAGAATCCAAAAAGGTTACCAAGCATTGGGTAGAAATAAAATGTTATTGAAAAACAAAAATATCAGTAAAGCAAACAAAATAAAAATATATAAAATTTTAATAAGAGCCGTCATTACATACGCTCTGGAAACAGCAGTGTTGAACAAAAAAGAAGAGGAAGACTTGAAAATCATTGAACGCAAAATACTAAGAATAATACTAGGCCCAGACACAACCACAGAAGAAGTAAAGAGCAGAAAGAAAAATAAAGAAATAGAGCAGGAATTGGAAAACGAAAATACAGGGTGTCCGCGATATACAAAGCATGCTTTTAAGGGATGATAGCTACAACGATTTAGAAACAAAAACATATAATACACCTTGGGTCTATCTGTAAGCGTAAACGAGAAAAAAAATTATTTCTAAAAACCTTATTTGGTCAAACTGTATAAGAAAACTCATCCATATTGCTTCTTAAATAACCAAAAAACCATATCAAAAATTTAGGGTTGAAAGTAACTGAAAACAACGATGAAAACGAATTATTTAATATTTTGAAATTGAAGCGTGGTGTCATTTCTCTTACACCATACTGTACACGTATTCAATAGAAGCACAGATGCAAACCAAGCATCATCTGTTTATACGACCTTGAACTACAGTAGACTATTGTATCGTACGAAGTCAATGGCCATATGTTTTAAAAATAAAGGTACCTTTGCGTTTTTTTTAATAATGTTATGACAATAAAGTCGATGTTATTTTGAAGTTAGAGTGGAAAGGGTGTATTTAATAGCAGCCTCCGATCGGTAAATGAAAATTTAAGTTGAGGGAAAGTCGCATTGAATGACACCAATGTAATTACTGCAATTATGTTATGGCGCTTTAAGCTCTTTCGTAAAGGCTACTACAAAATTGAGTTCTTTTCTTTTATTTGTGATAAATTGGTGGTCCTAAAAAGGACCTTTTTGAGAGACAGGAGAAAATGTATTACAGGAAACGCTCCATGTGTTGTCCATTTGCAAGAACACACGCCTGTAATCGTTAGGTAAATCCTGCACTGATCGGCAGCCGCTGTACAGTATCCGTCGAAGTTTGTGACATAAGAAATAATTTTTTTTCTCGTTTACGCTTACAGATAGAACCAAGGTGTATTATATGTCTTTGTGTCTAAATCGTTGTAGCTATCATCCCTTAAAAGCATGCTTTGTATATCGCGGACAGCCTGTATAGTAAGACATATAAAGGCAGTGAGACTGAAATGGGCTGGACACATAATGAGGCGAGGACCAACGGAAATAGTGAGAGAAAAGATTGATCAGGATACACGAGCATTGGGAATAGCGCATTCGAAGGAGAAGTGTCGAGACAGAAAAAAATGGAAAGAAATAACAGAACTGGCAAAAATAGATAATAGAATCTAGTAGATATAAAGTGTAGAAATCGGGGATTAATCTACCCCAAAATTTAACGGATTTGTCTGTTAGCCATAATCCAAAGGATTGTAAGGCGCGATGATGATGATGATGATCGAAGATATCTACCACAAAAAGACAAAAAGAAATAGAGTAATTAAATATTATTATGATACAAAGACGACCTACTATATATGAGTTTATAATTGTATATGTATGTAGATATAACATATCACTGATGCAATATTTGTGCATATTAGAGATGATAATCATTCAAGGTTACAGAAATAATTTATTGCACTAATGTTACATCGCATGTTATAGACTATTAAACCAATAATCTGTAATTTATTTTAACTGTCTAATATGCAGGTATCACTAATGTGTAAATATGAACAGAGGTTGATTAGGAAGTTTTCTGGAGAGTTACAACTTGATATTTGTTTTCAAGTAATAGAATGATATTTCGTGGAAAGCTTCCATTGCGATATAAAGTTATAGATTGGGAAATATGTTTCTCGTGGAACATCCGAATTAAGTGCAAAAGTTTCCCAATTTAATTGTAGTTGAATGTGGAACTTAATTTTAACTTAATATTCAACCAGTACTGAATTTATCATCACTATTTCTATTCCTTCTCGTAAAACGTATTTATAAAGCCATCAGCATTTATAATACTGCGATAATTGGAGATCAATTAAAGAGATTTGTGTGTAAATCTTAGTCCGTCTCTGCGTGGTATTATTAACATACATAACAACACCCATACATATATGTATGAAGAATGACTTATTACAGTCAAAGGCACATACATCAGTCTAGATAATACTTCGCTACAGCGAAGATGTATTTATTGATATCTATATTTGTTTTAACACTAATTTTCTACATATACAACAAACGCAAGTTTTCGGAATGGAAGAAATTAAACGTACCCGGTCCAGAACCGACTTTTTTCTTTGGAAATATGAGAAAAGTCGTGTTTTTACAATCTTCTTTAACCGACGTTTATCGTTCGATTTATAGGTAATATTTTTTGGGCTAATTTTATCCACTTATATAAAATTATTTTTTCGCATTTAGACAATTTCCCAATTGCAAATACGTCGGAATATATCATATGGATAGACCAGGGATTTTGATACGAGATCCTGACATAATCGAAGACGTTTTGGTGAAGAATTTTTCCAATTTCCACGACAACGATTTGGAGATCAAGATCGAACATGATCCGATTTTCGGTAACAATCCTTTCGTGCTTAAAGGAGATATGTGGAAAAAGAAAAGGATACAACATTTATCAAGTGTTACACCAGCTAAAGTAAGTACCTCCAAATTTTCGTTAGCAAATAAATTAACATAAGAAATTTAGGTGAAAGCGATGTATCCAGAAATTGATGCGTGTGGAGACCGCATGGTGTCCTACTTGAATAAAAAAATAGAAAAAACTGGAATATTTTGCATGGAAGCTTTAGAGTTGGCGGCTAGATATACGACGGATACTTGTACGGCTGTAGGTGTTAATCTGGATGCAAATTCTTTCACGGATGGAGTACCGGAATTAAGAGAAGCAGGAAGAGACATATTCGAAGTAGGCCTCTTCAGGAGTTTAAAATTATATTTTATGTTTCTCTTACCGACAATATCCAGTTTTGTCACCTTGAGATTATTGCCCAAATCTTTAACGCAAAAATATAAAAGCCTAGTAGTGCAAACTCTCAAATATAGAGCTGAAAATAATATTAAGAAGAACGACTTCTTCGATCATTTGCAAGAATTTCGCGGCGAGAAACAAACCGTAGATGAAATGGCGGCTCAGTTAGGTGGGCTTTATATTGATGGATTCGGAACTAATGCTAGTGGAATAAATTTTTTGATATACAACATAGCTGCGCTTCCAGATGTTCAAAACAGATTAAGGGATGAAATTCGAGAATATTTAGAGAGAAATGATGGTAAATTAACTCCTGAAGCTATAATAGAGATGCCATATTTGGATGCGGTTGTTTCAGGTATTTTAGAATAATAAAATTGCGACAGGCTTTGATTATACCTTTCTTACATTTTTCAGAATCTTTACGACAATATCCACCGTTTCCTAACCTAACAAGAAGATGCACTAAAAGTTACGAGATGCCAAAAGCTTCAGAAAACTCTTCGGGATTTACTATGAAAGTAGGTACACCAGTTGTAATTCCTGCGTACACTTTACACCACGATGAGAGATTTTTTCCAAACCCGGAGAAATTTGATCCTGATCGGTTTCTTGGGTCCAATAAGGAATCTATTGTTAAATATTCTTACATTCCATTCGGTGAAGGTCCACGAATATGTATAGGTAATGTTTAATCTAATTGGTCGACCAATTTTTTATTAATTCAATACCTACTAATTTTGCAGGCATGAGATTTGCGTTATTCCAAACAAAAGTATCTATTATAAAATTAGTGCAAAACTTTAAATTAAGTGTTAATTACGATAAAACCAAGTTGCCAATCAGAATACACCCTCAAGGATTGATACTAGCAGCAATGGATAAGCTCTGGATAAATTTTGAGAAATTAAATTAATTTTGTGTTCAATTTTGAAAATCTTAAAATAAATTATTTTATGATGATTTTTTTGAGTTTCTATTTGCCCCAAAATGAATATGTGAATTGGATGACACTAATGACAAAATTGACTTTGTCAAATTAATTGTTTGATAAACAATTATTAAAATAATATGCCAAGTGTCATTTTCAAGAATATAGAACAAAAAATACACAAGTATTATTAGAAAATAGTATGGAGTTTGAAGTTATTACAAGTAAGTACGTGTATCTTAAATAAATAGACAACTGAAAGCAAATTTAATATCTAGCACTGTATAAACGATGACTTGAACATAATATTGACGATGTCCTAAAATACTTTTCCGAAAAGGGTTCTTTCCTAAACTATTTATCCCACGATAGGATACATAAAACAAGAAACAGCTAGGATACGTCGTCCTGCCAATGCGTTTATGTTGTACGCGAATCACAACCGGAAGAAGATGGCCCAAACGTATCCCTTAGAATCCAATAAGGAAATTAGTAAAAGGTTGGGTAATAGTTGGAAGGAATTAGATTCCGTCGAAAAGCTGCACTACTATGATTTAGCGAAACAAGTCGACATGGAGCATAAACGAAAGTATCCAGGTAAGTTAGTTTCATATTAGTTTTATTTATATGTATGGATAAGACGGACAGAGTTAGTGCATCTCAGTTAATATAGGTACACATTTTTTTGTTCCTTGAAATTGGGGGAAAAAACTAAATTTAAATATCTTGGAAGAAGAATTCGGTGTGCCCAATTTCTTCATTTTTTTTCCTTACTTTCTTATATTCCAAAATTCAAAAAAAAACAATTTATTGGTATCAAACTGTTAGTAGTAACAGTTTCCCAAAATGGTGTTGACTATGCAGGTATTTCGTTTTAACAGAGTATACCCTGCATATTGCATTGAAGTCTTTTGTCGCGTGTAAATCGTTGATTAGTAACAAGGTGTTTGAAAACTGATGATATTGTTTTGTGCTCCTTTGCGAAGCTGTATTCGTTTCGGTCAAGTTACTCACCAGGTGGAGAAACCCAAATGTGAAGTACAGCAGAAAAAATCCAAATACTGGGAGTATCTCTACGGTATGAGGCAAGCTAAAACGCTTCTGGGAATATACAACCAAAAGAGATCCTCAGAATGCATTAAGCTCAGGAAAGCCAATATTCGTATATTGACAGGGTTCCTCCTCTACCGAACGCAAAATTTGTGGGGAAGAGGATGAAGCATCTATCCATCTACTTTCAAACTGCTCTACACTGTGCTACTCAAGGGCTTTGTACCTAGGAGCATACGAAATTGAAGAAGGAAAAGTACCTAATCTGGGCCTTTCCGACATCCTGCACTTTCTAAAAGGAATCAGACTAATTGACCAGCTGTAAATACAGTAAGAATATGGAACACAATAAATGATCATACACAGATCTGTCTCTTCGGTTAAGTTAAATATCTTCTAAAGGGAGTTACATGTACGCAATACAATACAGTGAAAGCTCCCTTAACGGACAGTTCTAATAAGCGACCATCTCCCTTAAACGACCAAATTGTTCGGAACCGATTTTCGTCCTATCTTTTAATACAGAAGACATCTTCCACGGCAACAATTTTTTGATCCAAGCCAGAAAATATCTCCCATAAGCGACCACCTAACTCCAACAACCAGATGAATTAAGATTTTAACACGCATTACATATTTCTAGAGTCGGTGATTCCCTTTGACTGTTAGGGGATTTACCCTTTAAGAAAAAGCTGGTCGTTGGTTCTTTGTGCTTTAGTTTTGATAAAAAATCGGGTGTGTGCATGTATTAACAATGCCTCCACAAAAAAGAATGTTAACGCTAAAAGAAAAAATGGAAATAGTGAATATAATTGATAAAGAAAAACTATGTACTCGGGCTATAGCAGCGCGATTTTCGATAGGAAAGATGCAAGCTATGATGATAGCAAGAAATAAAGAGGACATTAGACGTTTATGGCTGTCTGGTGTAAATGTACATCAAATAAAAGTTTTTTCAAACCTGAAGGTTCCAATACCGATAAAGAATGCTATCACTGATTTGTGAATGCTAGAAATCGGAAGATACCCATTTCTGGAGGGCTTCTAAAATAAAAAGCAAAAGAAATTGCAGAAAAATTCTGCTACACCAATTTCAGTGCTTTTGATGGGTGGCTACAAAAGTGTCGTAAAAGACATAATGTAAACTTTAAATGAATTTCTGGTGAAGCAGTGGAGCGAATAGACAGTTCATGCATTCATGGAAAAACTTCCTTCACTGTTACTCGGATACCAATGCGAAGACATTTACAACGCCGATGAAAGTGGCCTTTTTTTCGCGCGCTTCCCAATAAGACCCTTTCCTTAAAATCTGAAAAGTGTGTAGGTGGAAAATTGGCAAAAGAAAGACTTACAGTGTTGTTTAGTGCAAGTATGACTGGACAGAAAGAAAAACTACTGATGATTGGAAAATCGGCTCGTCCTAGAGCATTGAAAAACATAAGCATTAAAGATTTACCTGTCAAGTGGATGTCAAACCGAAAAGCCTGGATGACACGCGATATAATGGGTGAATGGTTAATCGAGCTTGATGGAAAAATGGGAATTGAAAAGAGAAAAATTTTACTGTTGTTAGATAACGCCGCGTCACATCCTCGAGAATTACACCTCAACATATGAAATTATTTTTTTTTGCCTCCCGATACAATCTGTGTTTGTCAGCCACTAGACCAAGTCATCATTAAGAATTTCAAACTTTATTACAGCAGCGAGCTATTACAACATATTTTATCAAACACGGATCTGAATTATCAAAAAGAATTAATGTTTTAGAGGCATTATATTTTACTAAAACGGCATGGAAAAAGGTCACTCCGTCAACAATACAAAATTGTTTCAGAAAGGCTGGATTCACAAAAACCGATGCGACGGTTCGTTAGCTTGACTCTGAAGACATACCAAAACAAACAACTTACCGTTGTTTGCTTTTGCCACAATGGGACAAATTGATGATAACACACCAACAGAAGATGATGATTTTGAAAACTAGAGTACTACATCAAGTCAAGTTAGTGAAGCGAACGAGACCGATGACGAAATAGAGCATGTTTAAGAAAAAGAAGAAGAAAATAAAATAACGTGCTCCGATGAAGCTTTAAATTGCACCAGGGAACTGAAAACGTTTTCTACAGATGACTATGCAGCTTTTGAACATATCAGAGTTTTCTTTTAAGCGAGCACCTCCCATAAGCGGGCAAAAACCTTGAAACCGTGACTGCCCGCTTATGAGAGCTTTCACGGCATTAATGTTTTTGTGACAGTCTGCAATATAACATCAATGATGAAAGTTTCCAACTAAGATTGATGTCTGGTATATTAATGGAATCAGACAAAAAAAAATTTATCAATCGAAAAAAAATCTGTACCAAACAAGTGCAAAAAAAGGGCAAAATATATCTTCTATAGACAGGTTCTATAATGCTTGCAGAATAAGTTACAAAGTCGTATATGCGTATTACACTGAATTATTAGAAGCTTCTTCAATCTTATCCTCTTGTATGTGGGATTAGCGTGATGATACACGCTGCTTTTACAGTAAACCAATAAATTAGTCCGATTCCTTTTAGAAAGTGCAGGCTGTCGGAAGGGCTTACATTCCTATTTAATTTCATGAGCTCCTAGGTGCAAGCCCCTTGAGTTGCGTAGTGTGGAACAGTTTGACAGTAGATGGTTTGGTTTTGCTGAGCTTAATGCATTCTGAGGATCTCTTTTAGTTATAGGTTCCCAGAAGCGTTCTAGATTCTCCCAGTACTTGGATTTTCTCTGCTCCACTTCACATTTGAGCTCCTCCAGTATTACACTGCCACTTATCCCGCAAAAAAAGTTTTGGCCCCACAAAAGGTATTCTGGCCCCCTTCTTAGCGAGATTGTCTGTTATGTATCTCATTTTGTCTATGTTGAACTGGACACATCTTTCAATGGTGTGTATTTCTGCTTGCAAGATATATACCTACATCCTCTACTAGCTTTTGACATATTTGGTTGTATATATCTATTCCAGTTCCATCTTCTGTTTTGGAGCCATCGATGTGTCATTTGATGGCGTTGCTATTGGATTCTGAGTCGGTGTCTTTGTTCCATTCGCTCTTGGTACTAAGCTTTGTGGTAAATTTTTTCACAGAGCTGAAGTTTCTTAGCAAATGATTTCGGGGCATATCCCAGATTTCTTCTACTTCAGGAGGCTGAGGCCTATGCTTAGCTAATCCTTCCCCGATCATTCTGCATGCCCTGGCTGTGCTCTCCACCAAAATGTGAAGGATCAAGGTTTAGTACCTCCTCTAACCTTACTAGATATTTTTCCGTATAAGAAAACAATTCTGAAGCCTTTTGTCCTATAATAGCCACAAGTTACTTCACATGAAAGTTCTTCCTATATAATCAAACTAAATGTTGTATGTTTAACTGCTCAGAGTGCTACAAATATATATATGTTCTGGTTCTGTGTTAAGTCTGTAAATATCAGCAACAATCCAAACAGTTTTGCATATACGCATTCTATCTGTCGCAGCTTTATAACAAGTTCATTCTAGATACCAGAACAAAATTTATGATATTCATCAAACCATTTTCTTTGATGCCTTTAGTGAGTAACATGTTCTCAAAATATGCATATAAATGCCAATTTATAGGCAAAAAATAGTGTTAAACTATATAATTTACATAGACTTTCAATTTATGGTATCTTTGCATGTTGCTTATGTTTTATGAAAATCATTTCCAGCACATTTCACTCACAACTCTCAACCAATGATAGGGTTGATATTTTAGATTAAAATTAAAAAAGCGTAGCTTATTGCTGCATGTGTGTTTAGCTGAGATGTTTTGCATATTTACTGGTCATTCCACTAATATACAGGCTTGATATTTGCAGTGGTGATCGCTTTCTGGTGGGGCAGTTCTACATCTCGTATTTCCTTTACCTCTTAACATACAAAATGGCAAGAACTGTCTTTGGTAAATATTTTTCCAGTAATTTCACAGGCGTATCTCTTTGGTTTCTACGTTTGATTTTTTCTCTAGAAAACAACCGTAATTTTATGTTTCCAGAATTCGGAAACACTGTGGTCTCCTGAAACATCAATATACCTTTTCAAACAATGCTCCAGTCTTCCAAACTGTCGGAAAAGAAGGATATTTCCAGGTCCGGGAAATAGCCGTCTGTAGCGGCGATGGCCTTCCCATTTGAAGCAAATCTCTTTCCTGCCAGCGAATTTTTAAAATTTGGGAATAAGAAAATGTCGCTGGGGGCTGTGTGCGGTGGATACAGAGGATGAGACTAAGCGCAATTCATTCAATTTGGACACAATAATCTGAGATGAATCAGGCGGTGCATTGTCGTTGTGGAAAAGCTGCAAACAAGGCCGTTTCTCCTTTAATAATGCATCGAATCGGGTCAATAAATCGCTGTAGTATTGCCCCGTGAATGTCCTTCCCATCTGCAGATAGTCGATGACGATCACATCTTGTGAATCCCAAAAAGTGGTCGTCATGACTTTTCCGGCCGTTGAAACGGTCTTTGCTTGCTTCGGAGCCGATTCACTCGACAATGTCAATTGCTTTGATTGTTTCTTGGACTCCGGTATGCAGTGATGGATTCTATACTCTCATCCGCGGTTACGAAACTCATAAAAAAGTCCCTGGGATTACGTTGAATCCTGGCCAGACACTCCTCCAAAACGGTTAGTTGATTTCGTTTTTACTCAGGTGTGAGCAAACGCTGGTAGCGGTTTTTGAACGTCTAATACATGGTTCATCACTTGCGCTTGTACGGACACGTTTGAACTCGCTCACCCACTGATGGTTGAAAATTAAGAAGTAGATCTGTCATAAACCTCTCAACTATCCATACCTACGTTTTTTATCACTTCGCAAAATTCGATTTTATCTATTTTTGCGATACTCCCTCACTTGCTACATAAAACATACTCTCAAACAACAGCGATTAACTGTAGATATCTAACATTTTGACATTTGCTAAGAAAGGTTGCCCTTGGCGACCAATGAATGAACTTCTAACGAACTTCAACCTTTGTGCGCCATCTCTTGCCGATTCCGGAAACATTTCAAGTAACCCCTGTATTAATACGCAAATATCTAAAAACCTAACAATTTCGTTAAGGACACATTTATATATTGTTGTTGTCACATTCAGACAATCCCCAACACAACGTAATAGGTTATCTATGGGCGAAGTTCAGAGTCATTAATATTTAATACTCAACACGTTTTTTACTATTAAAAAGGTTATTCTATTTTATACGTCTCTGATAATATAGTTGAGCTACTAACACTGATTTCATAATAATAATTTATATGCAGCGACTCCGTGGATGTTTTACCGTAATTTCCTGACGTAATCGTACGGCGGTCGTGAAATTGTTATTTTTACGACACGGAAGGCAGCATCAGAACCATTGACTGTGACGACATTGCGGGAAACACATAATAAAATTCACGCGCACTAAAACGGCCCAGTTTACGGCCCGGGGATATTTCTTAAGTGAAAATTACAATTCGTCCTCGGCGGTGGGTTTTAATGATTCGTGGCCGAGCGCATTTTCATTCACTTATTTTCTTCGAAACGTTTATTGGAAGATGGATCTTTGGAGGGTCCGCGGCGAAATGTCAGACGGCAAATTGACGTTGCGTCGTTAACGAAGCGTGAAAAAAATCTGCGGGTAGGTAATGTGATTGTAAAAATTTTGATCCGAAGACATTACTTGGTTGGTATTACTGGGAAAAAAATTAACCAACTATCGATGACATTTCGCGTGGGGTGTAATAAATGACGTTTAGAATATTTAAAACATAACTAGAAAATATGTACTTTGTCGATGCATTACATTTTATTGAATTATCACTGAACGCAATTTCAATTTTAAACTCTCTAAGTTCGCGGTGAAAGAAAAAGCGGTCGTTTTAATTTTTTGCATTGTAAAATGGCCTTCTAATTGTTATGGCTGTCATATTGACAGATAATTTTTATTGGTAAGAACCTTTAAAACTTGAACAACTTGACTCACGAATACATTTTTTGACGGGGAAGCTACAAGTAGTTAGGTACAAGTTTTAAAACAGAATTGGATTCAACGTTGATCAGTCATTCAACGTGTAAAACTTAGAATACCTAATAGTAGCACAAGGTTAGTATCAAGAAAAATTATAAAACTATAGCAGCAAACTTACATATTATGTAGATGGTTATTACATTGAAAAGTAAATTTGTTGTATCTGGTAAGTACAGGGTGGCCAGTTAAGAATGCAAAGTGTTGTATCTCGTAAACTATTCGCCCGAGAGACTTGCGGAAAAAAATATATTACTAAAGTGGACAAAAGAAGACCGTGGAAAATATTGTCAGATTTCCAAGATGGTCGCCAGAGGGCGTAACGGTCATCTTAAATTTTTAAAGTGATTTTTTACTGAAATCCACATCTAGTAAATGTTACTAAAACGTGGCTTTCAAAGCTGAGTTTTAGTCGAGCAATTTTTGTTTAACACTTTTTGATGTATCTATTAAAATAAAGTGGTGGGAGGTAATTTGATGTTTTTTTAAATAAACAGTTGTAACTCCGAAACGGCTGAACAGATTTCAACAAACTTGGTCTCGTTGGAAAAAGTATTTATTATTCCATCAAACCCATCTTACCTATGATTTGTCTAATTCTTGGTGACGTCGCTAGAGCGCCCTTTTTGATATAATAGCAGAAAATTGCAAAATTCTCTAAAAAATCAAATGCAATAATCTGACTTTTTTTCCATAAAAATCTAGTGAAATAATACCTAAATAGGTTAGTGAAAACGCTATCTTGATATCCTATTCGTAGCTTGAAATATCGAAGAAAAAAATTAGTTTTCATATAATTAAAAAAAAAACGCTATTACACAGGTATATATTGTTGTTTATTTGTCATTTTTCAAGGATCGATGATAAAATTTCATAATTTAATCAATTTTAAATAATAAAGGTATTTTGAGTTCAAAAAAAAAATAGAAAAAACATGCAGGAGCATAATAAGAAAAAAGAATCGATTTTGAAATAAAACTAATGCGTCCTTCAATGTTCGAACTGTCTTGCATCACACTCAATGCAGTGTTGGAGCCGCTAACGCATGGACATTGCAGCAGCTTCAATTTCTGCTCTTAACAGACTACGAATGGCCTCTTGTTCGAACCGCAACGTCACATCTATTGGAGTCTCCATATAAAAATAATAATAACAATATCGGCTTTATATTGTATGGTATCCTGGTTGGAACTATTATCTGCCCTATTTCTGCTTATGCGCCGTGTTTCTTGATTTTCTGGTAAACTAATTGCCAATTTTATTAAAAGATATGCACTTGCAATTACGGCAATATATGTTTTTGCAACTAGACGGTTGCCCACTACATTTCGGAAGAAATGTGTGAGAACATTTAGTTCTAAGATATCACCAGAGATGGATTCGGCAAGTAAGTATTTCCTTGACCACTGTGATCGTCAGAATTCACCTGTTCTACTATTGTAACTTCTATTTATGGGGTCGGTTGAAAGATATTTTGTTTACCAAATTCCACCAACAGTCAGAGACGACATGAAAATACTATAGCCTATTTGTAGCCCGTCAAGAGCAGGAATTGAAGCTGCTGTAATGTTCATCCATAAACGGCATGCATCAATGCATTGAGTGTGATGCAAGCCAGTTCGAACATTGAAGGACGCATTATTTTTATTTCAAAATCGGTACTTTCATCTGACTGTGCTCCAGCACAATTTTTCCAATTTTTTGATCTAAAAATACTTTTATTATTTAAAATTGATTAAATTATGAAATTTTATCATTGAATCTTGAAACAAGACAAAGAAACAACAATAAATACCAGTGGAATAGCGTTTTTTTAAAGTTATATGATACCTAAATTTTCTTTCTTCGATATTTCAAGCTACCAGGAAGATATCGAGATAATGTTTTCACTAACCTATTTAGAAATTATTTCACTACATTTTCATGAAAAAAGCCATATTATTGCATTTAATTTTTTAGAGAATTTTGCAATTTTCTGTTATTATATCAAAAAGCACGCTCTAATGGCATCACCGAGAATTAGACAAATCATAGGTAAGATGGGTTTGATGGAACAATAAATGCTTTTTCCAACGAGACCAAGTTTGTTAGAATCCGTTCAGCCGTTTCGGAGTTACAGCTGTTTATTAAAAAGAACATCAAATTGCCTCCCACTACTTTATTTTAATAGATACTACCTTATTATCCAGATAGTTTTTCCACTTGTTAGGTCAATGATAACACTGCATTCGAACAAAAGTCAAATTTATTCCAAAAAACCTTTACAATATACCTAATCTGGTTTTCGTAATAACTTCTTCAGTGGAATAAAATTAACATTTATTTTGTGTCAAATTATAAATAAATAACTAGCCATGCCTATCAACAAAATTATCTACAGACAAAGAAATTCAGTGATATACACAGTGTCCAAAGTTATCGGTGCACTATTGCTATCTTAGTTATTTCTGTAGCTACGATTTTAGTTAAATGAGCAAATTTTTAGTGTTTTTAACACCGATTACTATGGAGTTCTTGAACAAACAATTGAATAACGCATTCTCGAGAAATTTCGAAATTTATAATTTTTTCAAATGGAACCCGTGTATTATTTGTACATATTTCTGATCATCATAATATTTTGAACAAAAAATATCCAGTACATAACTATTCTTACCGCAAAAATAAACAAATGAGAAGCGTTCAAAGTTTAAAAAAAATTATTAACGTGGAATTCTAGGTAGGTGATGGAAAATCATAATAAAATATTACGTTAAGAGTAGAATAACAACACACACAATAAGGGACTAGGGAAAAACATGGCAAAAAAACCTAGTCAAGAGCTTAATTTTATAAAATTCAGGCGTGATTAGGTGATGAAATTATTATAAATAATACTTTGTTGCGTTGGTATCATTTACGTTTTGTTGTTTTTCCGTTTTTCTGATTACATGACGGGTATTCAATTGACCTACATATACAAACAATCATCCATTATTATAGGTTATTAGGTAGATATTCCTAGGCTAATTCTATGAATTCCAAGTTTTGTCGTTTAATTTAAGAGAATGGGTTCAAGACTGCTTTGACAATTAGTATTTCCCGTCCAAATGTTCTCAATTTAATTGGCGCACAGTTACACTGTAATTACCAGATTAAAACATGGAGTTTGAGTTATACCAAGATCTCAAATAATATGTAAAATAATATGCAGTATACTGACACTTCAATCACCATCTGTTTGAGAAGTCTTTACTGAATCATATAGAGAAGTTGCCACACGTAATTTATTGGTGTTTGTCAGAGAAAGAGGCTCAACAAGGATATGGTTTATAATGCTCGAAGACCAGCCTCATTAAATCCCCACAATTTTTCTTGAGTTCTATTATTGTAATTCATCATAGTTTTAAATCTATATTTAGTAAATATACATACATACATTCAAAAGTTTTATTGAAGTATTTCATCATTTCCATTAGTAACAACATTTTTTTTTCGACCGTGATAAAGTTTCCATTATTTATCACTTGTTTACAGCTAACTGTTATTCGCTCCCATGATTATGGAAAACGTTGGTAGCGGTAGTTGGTAGGTTTCATTTAATTGGAAGTAAAAACGAATTGTTTTGACTGCAAATTATCTAATCATTCCGATAACGTTTTATGTTTGCCGCATAGATGTTATATATGATATCGAAAAATATTCTGATTAAATAATCACTTAGAATGCAGTTTACTACCGCACACGCACACAACATACATATAATTTATCTGTTGATGATTCTTGCAAAGATACTTTGTTGCAAAAAGGTTTTGTCGGAAACCAATATTTTATTACCAGGCATTATACTTATGTAAAGTTTCGTAATTTACAATAACTGTTAAACATGTCACCAAATAAGGTGCTAATATTCATGTTCTTCTGATTCACTGCTGAACTCTTTCAAAAACACTAGTGTTGCTTCTTGTTGTCTCCCACCTAGACATTATCCAATTTCTAAAATCTTTCCCATTTTCCACAAAAACGTTCTCACCTCATTTTGATTTGCTTCAATCGATATTGTTATGGTTATTGTGAACATTCCCTACTACATTTTTGCGAACTTCGATTCATCAGTAAAAACAACGAATGTCAACAGTGGAGGAATTTTAATCAATATGTGCAAAAGGCATTAACAGAATGCATGGGTTGTATGTTGTATGGGTACAACAAAAAGTCTTTAAAAATTTTCCAAACTGTCCCATAACTTACACTCAAAATATTTGCAAATTTTCAGGTAGAACCATCTGGATCTTACTGTCATTTACTTCAGCTTTCACCGCTTTTTTCTGTAATTTGCCTACCTGATCCTCTACTTTGTTTCAACGTGTCTATTTTATGAAGATGCTGATAAATATTTTGCGAAAGGATTTTCTGATTGCCTTGTAAAGATTTCTCATAATCAAGTCCTCATGGTCGAGTTTAGCTTTCAGCGTTAGACAGCCCAATGTCAACCGGCTCTTCCGTCATCTTTTCAAGTTTTTATCTCAAGCAAAAGACAGAAACACACTCTACGTGCACTTAGCTTACATCTGCAAAAGGCTATAAATTTACATATTTATGTCTGTAGAAAATTCCTTCTTTATTTTGTATCAAATTCATTCATTTTTCAGTTAAAGTACATTTACATCCCACTCAAAGCACATTTCAATCCAAATTCGCTGAGAGGCATATGTAACGCAAATTTGCCCTCAGCGAACGCTTTTTGGCGAATTTTATTTTTAAAAATTCGAAAGCTCTAAGCTTTGAATGTTGCCGCATATATTTATAGCTGTACACATATGCGAACAAAAAATTTACCAACACCTGTTCGTTCACTGCGAATATATGTACATATTTTTATATCGATTTCGTTCGTACGGTGGCCAGAGAGGCTTCGCCGTCGTCAACCTTTAACATTATAAACGCTCGCCGCCATTCGGCACTCTATTTTACACTGTAAACATTTCGAAACGCGGTATTAAAACACAAGCAAAAAAAGAAGAGAAGAGACAAAGCCATCAATGTCATTTTCAGGAGCATATTACACGTCGCCTTTTTAATATATAATCGAACACCTCTCTCGCTACCTTGCTTTGATGCCCTATCCGTATCGTGTCGATATCCACCGCGCGCTGCTGGTTGGCGGTGATGGTGGTGGTAGTGGTGAGGTTCAGTGTCTGTGACGAAGGGGACGATTACGTAAAATAATTTCGTCCTGCCAGCGCGTAAACGCCTTATCGGACCGGTAATAGAGTGCAGAAGCTTACCAGTAGCGTAACAGGGCGTTAGGCGGGGGTAATTTGACAGATAAGAACGCTTGAGTGAAGTTTCTCATATGGTACTAGTTGAAATAAGGTGTAAAATGCTGTAACGTAAAATCCTTAAAAGTGATAAACCTTTCTCAAAAAAAGATAAAAAAAATGAAAAGGGCTGAATGTGTTAGTATAAATTTTATGCGGAAGAATTTTTCAAAGCTTTTTGAAGCGTTATTAAAATAACGTATTGCTATAGACAGTAAAGAAACACTAGCGGTTATAACGCATATGGTCAAAAGCCATACTGAAATTAATTTTTAGCGATTATATTCCAGTACTATACCTTGTTTTTTAATAAAGGGACCTAATCGAAAATAGCCCGCCAAAATATAGTCTTATGATTGGTTTGTTGCTGGTCATGTTTACACTGCCCACAGCACACAACCTAAGTTCTTTCTTAATAGACTTATATGTACTATCAAAGTAGGACTTCATAAGATTTTGACACGAAAGTGGTATAGTGCTTCTGCTATAATATGAAAACAACCACATCGTTAGTCAATGTAATTGAAAAATAAATTTCTTTTAAAGCTGTACTGACTGTACTGATTGTAAGTTGATATTGGCCAACTAGGCCTGCCTCGTACAGACTACATACTTTGCAGACTAACACGAGGAACACCAGGGTTGTCCGACACCGATCTTGATTGGCCTCAACTATGTTATAAAGGGGCAAGCAAGTATGTACAGGGTGGCCAGCTAAGAATGCTGCAAAGTGCTGGATCTCGTGAACTATTCGTCCGAGCGACTTGCGGAAAAAAATATATTACTAAAGTGGACAAAAGAACACCGTGGAAAACATTCTCACATTTCCAAAATGGTCGCCAGAGGGCGTAACCGTCATTTTAAATTTTTAAAGTGATTTTTCACTGAAATCCACCTAGTAAATGTTACTAAAAAATATGTGCCTTTTAAAGCTGAGTTTTACTCGAGCAATTTTTGTTTAACACTTTTTGACGTATCTATTCAAATAAAATGGTGGGAGGCAATTTGATGTTTTTTTTAATAAACAGCTGTAACTCCGAAACGGCTGAAAGGATTTTAACAAACTTGGTCTCGTTGGAAAAAGCTTTTATTGTTCTATCAAACTCATCTTACCTATGATTTGTCTAATTCTCGGTGATGCCGCTAGAGTGCGCTTTTTGATATAATAACAGAAAATTGCAAAATTCTCTAAAAAAGTAAATGCAATAATATGGCTTTTTTGCATAAAAATATAGTGAAATGATACCTAAATAGGTTAGTGAAAATACTATCTCGATATCTTCCTGGTAGCTTGAAATATTGAAGAAAGAAAATTTAGTTATCATATAACTTAAAAAAACGCTATTCCACTGGTATTTATTGTTGTTTCTTTGTCTTGTTTCAAGATTCAATGATAAAATTTCATAATTTAATCAATTTTGAATAATAAAAGTATTTTTAGTTCAAAAAATTGGAAAAATTGTGCTGGAGCACAATCAGAAGAAAGTACCGATTTTGAAATAAAGCTAATGTGTCCTTCAATGTTCGAACGGTCTTGCATCACACTCAATGCATTGATACATGCCGTTTATGGATAAACATTACAGCAGCTTCAATTCCTGCTCTTGACGGGCTACAAATAGGCTATAATATTTTCATGTCGTCTCTGACTGTTGGTGGAATTTGGTAAATATATTACAACCGACCCCATAAATAGAAGTTAGAATAGTAGAACAGGTGAATTCTGGCGATCACAGTGGCGAAGGAAACTTACTTGCCGAATCCATCTCTGGTGATATCTTAGAACTAAATGTTCTCACACATTTCTTCAGAAATGTGCTGGGCAACCGTCTAGTTGCAAAAACATATATTGCCGTAATTGCAAGTGCATATCTTTTAATAAAATTGGCAATTAGTTTACCAGAAAATCAAGAAACACGGCACAAGCAGAAATAGGGCAGATAATAGTTCCAACCAGGATACCACACAATATAAAGCCGATATTGTTATTATTATTATTATTATTATTATTATTATATGGAGACTCCAATAGATGTGACGTTGCGGTTCGAACAAGAGGCCATTCGTTGTCTGTTAAGAGCAGAAATTGAAGCTGCTGCAATGTCCATGCATGAGCGGCTCCAACACTGCATTGAGTGTGATGCAAGACAGTTCGAACATTGAAGGACGCATTAGTTTCATTTCAAAATCGATTCTTTTTTCTTATTATGCTCCTGTACGCTTTTTCTAATTTATTTTGAACTTAAAATGCTTTTATTATTTAAAATTGATTAAATTATGAAATTTTATCATTGAATCTTGAAACAAGACAGAAGAAACAACAGTAAATACTCGTGTACGCGTTTTTTTAAAGTTATATGATAACTAAATCTTCTTTCTTCGATATTTCAAGCTAACAGCAGGATATCGAGATAGTGTTTTCACTAACCTATTTAGGTATCATTTCACTACATTTTTATGAACAAAAAGCCATATTATTGCATTTAATTTTTTAGAGAATTTTGCAATTTTCTGTTATTATATCAAAAAGCGCGCTCTAGCGGCATCACCAAGAATTAGACAAATCATAGGTAAGCTGGGTTTGATGGAAAAATAAATGCTTTTTCCAACGAGACCAAGTTTTTTAAAATCCGTTCAGCCGTTTCGGAGTTACAGCTGTTTATTAAAAAAAACATCAAATTGCCTCCCACCACTTTATTTTAATAGATACGTCAAAAAGTGTTAAACAGAAATTGCTCGAGTAAAACTCAGCTTTAAAAGGCACATACTTTTTAGTAACATTTACTATGTGGATTTCAGTGAAAAATCACTTTAAAAATTTAAAATGACGGTTACGCCCTCTGGCGACCATCTTGGAAATGTGAGAATATTTTCCACGGTCTTCTTTTGTCCACTTTAGTAATACTTTTTTTTTCCGCAAGTCGCTCGGGTGAATAGTTTACGAGGTACAGCACTTTGCATTCTTAGCTGGCCACCCTGTACAAGACGCTATCCGTACTATATTAATAATTCTATTGACGGCAGAGTTGTTCTGAAAGCTTATTTTTAATTATCTCAGTTATTTTCAACTTTTTCGAAGGAAGTCATATTAAGCTTGTGATTGTATATCGATTGGCGCAACAATATACAGGGAGTTCCATTAGAAAAATATACGTTTTTTGAAATAACTCGTTATGTGCATGTTCGATCTTCTTTCTGTTTTCACAATCGTAATCGGCACAAAAAATACTACATCTTTCCTAATTTAACCGACCATATATGGCTCCTATAATAACTTAGATACCAATGGTGCACCTTTAATTTGGATCACTCTGTATATGTGCTTTGGTTTGTAAATAGCATATCGTGATTGATTGCTTCCATTATTATAACGTTTTAAATTCAAATTGTTCGTCTTTATTTATTTTAATGCTGATAAGGTAGACGATAATTGCGTCTGACTCAAAATGCGATTAAAAATTTTAAAATTTTTGGGCCGTAGTAACTGCTGTCAAATTTGACACCTAAAAGACTGTTAAACAGTTAGATACCGTTAGATAGCTAGAGATTGATGTTGACAATAATATATTACTGATGCTACTCATGGTAAGTTGTAAGTTTTAAATGAATTAATGAATAAATCCAGTTTAACACGGGAACGAAACAGCTTGTTGAATTTTGTGGCAGTTGAAGCAGTATATGAGGAAAATTAGTAGATTGTCTTCTACCGAAAATATTTACCAAACTATGTAGTAACCTGTAGCGTCAAAATCATATCGACACTAGGGGTAGTGGCAAGGATTCCTGCAAATAGCATGAGTCGTGATGTAGCATACGTATGCAACCCTATATACACAATAAAAATAAACAAAAAGATCTGTAACTTCAGTCTTGACAAGCAATTCAAATAAGTTGCTTTAGCTGATTCTACCACAAAAATTGTTAGTTACATTTTCATGAATTTGTTATAAGTGAAGAAACTGTTCATCTTTTTTTTTATTAACGAATAACAAGAGTACTAGTGACTACATCAGAATGTTTTGAACAATTGCTGATATTGATAGCCATGTGTATGAATTTGACGCAATTTTGTAAGTTTGGATAAGTTTTGCCTGAATAAATTATTGCAGTATGTTCTCGAGAGATATTAGAAGTTTTATATGAGATCTCGAATAGTACCTTAATTTGTATGTCTATTTGCGATCTGATGACAGTTAATTGCTTATTTGTGCCAACAAAATTTAACGTTCATTTCTAGCTTCAATAATATGTATCAATAACTTCGCACTAATGCATAAGCGTTAACATAAAAATCAAAAATCGAGTTTTGGTGGAAGAGGTGAACAGATAATTTGTCTGGGTTTTGTTTTGGTTTAAAATTCAGCTCAAGTAAGGTTCCAAGCAGGTCAAAATTAGTCCATACAGGGTAGGTGCAAATTTAGATGCTAGTTGTCTTCTGATTACACGAGCCACCGACATCCATTTTTTTAAATTTAATTTCAGGGGTTTTGAAGTAGAACTCTTGATATTTTCCGCTGATAACTTGGAATAATCTACTTATTTAATCGGAATACCGGTATAGTGAGATGTTGTCTTATGCATCATAGGCAAGATTAAATGCATTGCCCTACCTAGCGTCGGTCGTCATCATAATAACCCAATTTATTTTCAAAAATAGTCGTTTATCTACTGATTCCTTCTGCAGATACATCTCCTGCCCCTTATCTTTCGGAATTTACCCAACGTTGGCAAAATCCTTTAGCATGTCTACACGTTTTATGAATTAATTACTTCGTTTAGTACCAGTTATGTAAATTAATCTAACCAACGTAGTAAATATCCTTTTATAATTATTTATTTCATACTTCGCATTTTTTGGGCGATACCATTCGACTAAAATTCCTACTACGCCACTGGTCGTAGAGTAGCTTCGGTCGTCGATTGTCGAACTGGCGGGCATCGCGCGGTAGTCCTTGGCTTGTTTTGCGTGCGTTGGTCGACGAAGCGCGCGGCCAGGAGAGAGGAAGAGGTTGGCTGGCTGAGCAAGCGTCGGTCGCCGCTGCTGTAAATTGATGCGAATCAATTGAAGCCCCGTCGGTGTCGGGTTAAGACGTCAAATCGGTCGAAGTGGCAGCGTCGCGACGCACGCGCGTCCATCCAACGCTTTCGGGATTTGCGGAATGAAGCGGCTAGTGCGGCAACTGTATTATACATATGTATATACCTCTACCTTGTACGGTTGTATGCGTTGAGTTGATGGTAAAATTGAATCAGGGTTAATTAAGATGTTGCTTAGCGATCGATTCCTTGGTGTCACGTTATAATGTCACTCTACATGTCATAACAATAAAAGTATTGTCATGGGCGTAATCTGACAACAAATTTAAATTCAGAATATAGACTTTAATGGAAGCACAAATTAATTTTTGTCATGTGAAAAGATTTTCAAATCGGTGGGATTGAAGCGACTAATATAAATCACTCCTGGAATAAATAAACTATAATAAGGGAAGAAACAGAATCATTGACAGCGCCTAATAGGTTTTCCTGATATCCTGCAAATTTTTTTTTGAGTACGCACTCGCAAATAAAATTACTGCCAATTCAATTAGTTGCAATTAATAAATCTATCTCCTACAATTTCTGTACCCAAAAAATAATGTAGGTACCTTATCCACGTAAGTTTCATTTTTTCAAACATCAGCAATATTTAGGTCCTAATCTCTGATTCAATGGTTTAGTTTGAAGTAAGTAATTGGTGTAATTGTTGTGGTAAGAAAATGTTTGGTTGCTTGGTAATATTATCTTGCTCTAATACTATGGAATTTCTGCTTTGTTAGAAGATCCAATGTTCCAACTCCAAAGTTTCTGGTGAAGCTTTTGCAAAAGGACTAGTTCCATATGGAATTGGTGATATGACTAACAGCTCAGCGTATTTAAGGTTTTTCGACATGGGTAATTAGTCACACAGCTTTAGCTTCGTTGACTTCATTCACTTACCTCAACAGAAAACTTGGACCTATGTAGACAAATAAATTGAGTACAAATGCTTTGTTCATACACACTTTATTCTAGTTCATAACTATGACGTGATAATGACAACTATGTATTTTGTAATAAATTTTGTTCTCCTTCCATAAAGCAGTACTCTTTCGAAGAATACTACCTTCTTATTGGGGGCTTCTGCTTTACCAAGGTTTCATAACGGCCGAAGCTGAAATCTTCGTAGTCTCCACTATGAAATTGAATCCTAATTCAGTCAGAAGGTACTGTTTGAATTTTGGTCAGAGGTAAATGACGAACTTCCTAAATTGAAAAGGAAAATCTTTTGTAGAATACAACCATATTCAACGATTGCTAAATGGTCAATGGACAAAGCTATAGAATGGTGGAAAAGCCAGGTCGAGAAAGTCATTGAAGAATATATGGCCAAATTCATAGAGACTTTCAATCGAAGACTCAGCAAACATAGAAGCAACCTTGATCTGGAAAAAGCAGTACATTTTTTGTCAATATGAGGGGCTAGAATGTAGACTTGGGCTAGGGGGTTTGGGGAACGGTATACCGACACGGCTAGTTACATTAAAACAACCTCCCCAAAGCTGGAGAAGGAGAATTAGACCTGGTAGTCTGCATACATAGTAGAGAGTGGAGAGAGGCTGTAGGGCCATCTCATTAATTATCTACACTGTTCATCGTCCTATTTTTGAAAAAACTGCTTTTCTTATTGACCTTCCTTTGAAGACAGAGATAGATCTTGGCTAAATATTGAAAGAACAGGTTCAAGAAAGCCATCAATGACTATTAAAATTTTTTGAAATTTAGTGACAATAAGGTAATTATTAAATATACATATTCTGCAGTACTGCCGCAAGAATTCTGTTGATGATTCTGATGATGATGTATTTTTTATGAGTGAGCTGATTTCATTTCAGTAAAACAAACAAACTTCAAAATATTAACATTTTTTCTTAATTTTCATCCTAATTTTTCTTTTCTGAATATTCTCCTGTCAATTCTATTGCACTATCTAGGGGCTTCTTCAAGGTTTTCTCCTTTCACATGAATACACTAAACTTGTGTGATAACTAGAGCGGGCCAATTTCCATGCAAGACAGCTGCGTCGGTATGAGAGCGTAATTCGTAATATATGTATGTATTAGAATATGCGCAACATGAGCTTATCATTGATATAAGTATGCAAGTAGAGACATTTATTCTATCAGAAATAATTAAATATACATTTGCTCTTCTACTATTACAGTAACATGCACGAAAATTAAGAATAGTACATCCAGTGGCGGATTTATAGTCTTGGCCATTCTAGGTCGTGTAGTATCAGCCGCCCTTATTTTATAAGGGTTTGCCGTGGTTAGAAAAGATACAATACAATTACCAATAGCCGGAATTTCATAAGTCACTGTAAATAATAGGTTTCAAATAAGGAAACCATGTTTTATATCATATATGTAATATATGATATATATATATATATTCTCCTTTTTTTCTGTGATGTACTCTCGCTCTGTGTAGACGCGCTAACACGAGTACAGTTCCTTCTATTACTTAAATAGCCAGATTACAAAACACTCAACAATGCCTACGGAAGATCGGTTACTTAGAGGCGATACCGCTAATTTAAAAGTTATTGAAGCCATATTAAAATCCGATTTACTTCTAAGTGAAATCAGTGCCATTATCGCCGAAAAAGTTGATAAGAAACTGGAAGTTCTAGTGAAAAAATACGAGGACAAAATCACTCAGTTGGAGAAAAAGTTAGACGAAGCCAATGAAACAATTGATCGACTCGAACAGTACGGTCGCCGCAATAATATCCGCTTCTACGGAGTCCCCGAATCGAAAAACGAAAATACCATCGAAACAATTATCAACATATGTAACGAAAAACTTCAAACTAATATAACCAAAAACATGATCGACTGTTGTCATCGGCTGGGAAAACCTGATAGCGGGACTAAGCCTATTATTGTAAGATTTGTTAACCGTTACACAAAAGAAAACTTATTTAAGAATAAAAGCAAGCTAAAGGGGACGCATATAGTTCTCCGAGAAGATCTGACAAGACGCAACATTCAACTAATGAAGGCAGCAAGAAGTAAATTTGGAACAGTATGGTCTAACAATGGTATAATTTTTACTAAAGTAGGTAGTAAAATATTTAAATTAAATACATTTTCTGACTTAAATTCCATATCTAACGCAAAATAGCTGTACAACGTGCAATGCAATTGTTTTTGTCTCCTTACTTTTTTGCGCATCTGCTGGCTTACACATATTTGCGGTTTTCATAACTAGAAACTGTGTTTTGCCTTTATACATTCTTATAGTGTAGAGCTGTATTATCCGTTATATTTCAAGTGAATATCGATATGTTTTGATTTTATATGCCAAATGGAAATGATTGTTTATTTACCCAAAGGTCTTATATACAAAGCTGCTAAAATTGATTGTTGAATTAAATCGTTAATTTATAGTAATGTATAATCAATATTAACTAGTTGTTAAAATATTGTATTTCTGAATTATACTAATTTAATTTTTTTTTTTTTTAATGAGGTTGGCACATTTGAACGTGCGATCATTAACTTGTCATTTGAACGAAGTGCAATCTTTACTACTACAACACAACGTTGATATTTTTGCGATTTCAGAGACTTGGCTATCTAATAATATATCTAACTCGGATGTACTTGTCCATGGATATAATTTATTCCGTCGTGATCGGAAGGAACGTGCAGGGGGTGGAGTGGCGATGTTTGTCAAAAGATGCTTAAAAAGCAGAGTAATTGAATCATCAAATTCTATTGAACAACTTTGGGTAGAAATTTGTATCTCTTCTGAGAAATTTATATTTGGTGTGACATATAAACCACCAAGACTTAATTACAAGTATTTTGTTGACGAAATAGAAAATTCGATTGCTAATTCGCTAGTGATTACAGAGAATATTGTATGTATGGGTGACTTCAATATCAACCTGCTCGATAACGATGCAGCCTCTTCACGATATTTGTCTGAAACCATCTCTTGCTTTCAATTTCAACAAATAATAAACGAACCTACTAGAACATAATTTTCATCTTCAACTTTGCTGGATTTAATCATTTTATCAAAACGAATTATGTATAAGAACTTAATTGTTACCAATGTTGATGTTGCTGATCACTCTTTAACCTACTGTGAAATCTTAACTCAGCAACCAAACGTAAGTACTCCCAATCACAAATACAGAGACTTTAAACATTTCAATGAAAGCCTATTCTTGCGGCACTTGCAATCTCTTCCCTTAGACGACATCTTTTATATAAAAGATATTAATCACAAAGTAAATTTTTTCACGATGCAGCTGTCTGCACTTTTCGACTTGCATTGCCCGCTAAAAATTGCTTCACGCCGCAAACAATATACACCTTGGATAACAGACAATATCAAACTTCTCATATCATTGCGCGATAAGGCTCTTAGTAGGTTCAGAACTACCGGCAAGCTAGAACATTGGCAATATTACAAAGATCTACGAAATTTTACAAAAAAGGCCATACTAAATGAAAAGAAAGCCTACTTCAACTTTAGATTCCAATCTTCTAACTCCAAGACCCTATGGAAATACATGAAATCTTTGAATGTCTCTTCTAAAAACAGACATGTCATTTTACCTCAAGAATTAAGTAATGTCGACGACATCAATAGATTTTTCATCAACTCAATCCCTAAAACCTCAAGTGACGGCAGTACCATTGTTACGCATTTTAATACAAACACAACCAATAATACGCCTACTAATTTTACTTTTAAGCTAATCGACGAGGCGATCATTAGCACAATCCTCCAATCAATTACTAGTACATCGTGTGGATCTGACGGTCTAAATATAACGATTATAAAATTATGTGGATCGTTTATCCTAAAACATTTAGTTCATTTGATTAATTCGTGTATTCTTGAAAGCTTTGTGCCGGATGTCTGGAAATATGCATATGTCTTACCGTTGCCAAAAAAACAAAAGCCAACTTCCTTCTCGGATCTAAGACCAATAAGCCTTTTGCCTGTTTTGTCAAAAATTTTGGAAAAAATACTCACTAATCAATTACGTGAGTACATAGAATGTCAAAATATTTTACCTAACTACCAATCTGGTTTTCGCGCCGGCCACAGCTGCGAGACAACCTTGTTAAGTGTTACCGATAACATACTGTCCGCAACAGATAAGAACCTACTAACCGTATTGGTACTCTTAGACTTCAGCAAGGCATTTGATACGGTTAATCACACGATACTGTCATCCATCTTCCACTTTATTGGACTTGAGAAAAATGCAGTCGATTTACTCCACAATTTGTTATTAAACAGAACTCAGTCTGTCGTTCTTGGAGATAACGTGTCGTCATTTTTGAAGTTGAATAGCGGTGTGCCACAAGGCAGTTCAATAAGCCCTCTGCTTTTCGCCATTTATACAAGTATGGTTTTCAGTAGCATTAAGCATTGCAGGATCAAAATGTATGCCGATGATACTCAACTATGTTATTCATTTCCTCCTTCAAGCATTATGGAGAGCACTCAAAACATACAATATGATTTGGATATTGTGTCGTCCATTTGTAGTAAATATCACTTATTCCTAAACCCCTCAAAATATTCCGTCATGGTTTTTGGCAAACCAATGATAGTGGAGTCATACTCTAACTCCATTCAACTTACACTAGCAGGTACAAGGATACCGTTGGTCCAGGAAGCAAAAGTGTTGGGTCTATCTATTGATAATACATTCAGATTTAAAAAGCACATATCTTCATGTATACAGCGCGCATACAGTGGACTGAAAACAATATATCCTCATCGATCTTATTTATCACAGCAAACAAAATCCGTACTCTGTAATTCCTTCTCTCGCACTTTTCTCACTGTTTATGTGTTTACTGGCCTTGTTTAGATGAAATTTCGAAATCTCGAGTACAGAGAATTCAAAACTCTTGTATTAGATTCATTTTCGGCATTCGTAAATATCAACGAATTTCACATGCCTTTGAGCGTAGCGGGTGGTTGAAGATGAACCGCCGCTATCTGCTTAGATCAGCATCATTGTTTCAATCTATAGTCACTAGCAGAACCCCTATATACTTGTACAAGAGAATTCAGTTTCGAACAGACGTACACAACATCAATATTAGGAATAAGGGAACCATAACTCCCCCCTTGCACAGCACGACATTGTTTGAAAGATCATTTTCATTCAACGTATACAAAATTTACAATAGTGTACCTGTCCATCTGAAATCCTTGCCACTTAAAAAATTTAAGCGTGAATTGTTCAATATGCTTCTCTCTTCGCAACAACATGTGATGACCTTACAGTTACGAACGGATCTGTCGCAGTTGTAGTATAAAGTTAACGAAATGGGTTACTTCCAGAATACTAGTCTTAAGTTAGTTATAAGCTCTTAATTCTTATATTTTATATTATTAGTAAAATCAGGGTCTAGTGTAAGAATGGCAAGAGAGCTTCTCTCTCAAGCCAAACTATACCATGGGGTTTCTCTACTCTCTATTGTTTTTATTGGTTTCTATTATGTATGTACATATATTGTGAGTGGAAGAAATAAAAACCATTATTATTATTATTATTATGTTTTAATTAAGTTTAAATTTATTCTCATACAAATAATATATGTAGGTATACCTAAAACGTGTTACAAAGCGCGTCTACACTTAAGCAGAGCAAAATTATTCACTAAATCTTCACAATCCAATCCAACATTCACCTACCAAATTAAAGGAGTGTGCTGAGCAGGGAACATATTCGGCTAGAGGAGAAATTTCCTTTATTTTAGCTTGTAGGCCGTTGTATATGCCTGCCATGTTGGCTGTATTGTCATAAGATTGTCCTCGGCAGTTTGAAATATCAATTTCAAATTGAGTTAAAGTTGAAGTAACAGCATTTGTTTCTTGTTCTGATTTATGACCTGTGTTTGAAATAAAATTAAGAAAACGTTCTACCGGTGATCCATGAGGCAGGATATATCTGATTACAATAGTGAGCTGGTCTACGTAGGATCTATCGGGTGTCGAGTCAATGATCAGAGAAAAATATTTAGCTGTTAATATTTCCATTAAAATTATTTCTCCCATCAGCCGAATGAATTTTTCACATGTTGTTGAAGAAAGATAACTCGTATGTCCTGTGCCTGAATTCCCATAGCGTGCTATGTGCTTGGCCAAGAATGTATCGAATTCAGCGATAAGCTCCATGGACATCAAATAATTCCCATTGTCTAATGAACTTATTTTCTCGTCGTGTCCTCTGAACGACAAGCCACGTGATGAAAGCGCTTTCACACGAATGTTCCTCCAATAATTTATTTCTTCATCCGATTGTATAGTTAACATGTGGTCAATGCGGCCTAAGGCGTTGCTTCTATCCTTCATGCGCAGGACAGACAATTTGTGAGTATGCGAATTCTCATGAGCTGATACTCGATAATTGGATTTTTTTCAGTTATTGAAACCTTCCTTTTTGTCGAACCGATTCTCTCCGCCAGTAAAAAGAAGGTCCACAAAAAACACTTCCAGAACTTTCGGAATAAATTAGCCATTTACGCACTTTTACGCCACTTTTTCGTCATTTAGAAGCTGACGTTCGAATAAGTGTTTGAACAAGCGACGTGCTTTATCTTTGTAAATCCGTTCGCTCTTGGGAAAATCATTTTTGATGTTTTGATTGGCTCGGTTCTTACAAATGTAATCACGCGTGAAATCGTCGATTGTCCATTTGGCTCGATCGTCGCTGATTTTGCACAGGCTCTGGCTCGGATTGGGTTGCACTCTTGATACTGGTGGGACTTTTTCGGCGTTTTCCCTTGACCCACTTGCCAAAACTACCAAAGTACTTGCGCTTGAAGATACTGAAGCAACATCAGGGTCTGTAGAAGGTTTTCCCAAGAAATCGTTTAATTTCCGACTTTTTTTAATTATATCTTTCTGCTCAGCTTCTTTTTCTTTCGCCCGCTTACACCGCTTAGATTCTTTCCATACATATTATAACTATAACACTTTAGTGATGTGACAAATTCACGGAAACGCACGAACGATGCGTCTTCCGCTCGCTGCCTTCCCCGAGCATCATAGCCAACGAACGAGCGTGTTTAACCTAGAATAGTGTATTTTTCGCCACGGTTGGCCACCTCTAATATCTGGCCATCCTAGGCCCGGGCCTATTGGGCCTTAAGGTAAATCCGCCACTGAGTACATCTTGTAAATGTATGAAATTAGTGATCGTGTGCACGACAGAGGAATGAAAAAAACACTTACCGTTTTAAGCGTCTTCCAAGGATTGACAAATTGGAGAAACTTGATTGTATATTTGCAATGTATAAACTGTTGTCGATTAATTTTGTTATTATTTTGCTTCGTACTGCTTACGTCTTCTTTACAGTCTGTTTTTGACCAACACATTAGATATGTATTGCACACTAAACATTTAATTTTTGAGCCATCGTATATGAAATCAGGGAAATTAATAATAAACGTATTCACTTCGTCTAACAACGGTCATTTTCTCGATTTATGTGTCGACGACATTTTGTTACGTATACTTACACTTACATACAGTCTAAGGGCGTACAAGATACATACTGAATGCTTTTTCTTAGTTCTGATGCAATACAAGAGGACCCTCACCTCGGCGCAGCTATCTGTCCGCTTTAGTGATCAGACGTTTCATACTATTTGTAATTTGGTATTAATCTCTTCAATATTTTGAACACAATGTAACCTGAGCTTCACTTTTAACTTCAGAAACGACAAGATACCATAAGGTCCACCACTTGTGGGTAATAGTTAGAATGGCAGTATGCTACACTATGTACATATAAAGCATCTTTACCAAACGCCTGCTTAAGGATTTTTCGAGTCTGATATTTGAGTATGTTTCATATTCATGTGTTTCGTTATTCATGCTGTATAGAACTGCACCACTATCTCTTTTGGGAGCTCATATAATATGGTTACGCTGATCAATCTTCTCGAAAATGATGTCCAGAACCCTACTAACACTGATACGAACACTATTAGCAGTAGATACGTATTTTCGCAACTCAGTTGCCATCTTCAGTACTGCTACAATACTTTTGTTGCAATACGCATCTTGTGCCAATAGTGTTAGTGTCAGTGTTAGTGTGGCGTTGGAGAACATTTTCGAGTTGATTCGTCTAAAAGTCACAGTTCCAGTGTAAGGTCCAGTTTAGTTAGTAGTATATGGAACTGTGACTCAAAAGACATTTTCTCTATCGCATAATTCGTACGTGATTATGTCTGGTAAAACACATCAAACGCGAGAAAATTTTATTTAAAGTGATTGTGTGTCATTAACAAAGTACAGGGTATAGTCACAGTTAAAAGAGGAGTCGTAAAGTTAGATCCCGCTGGATTCGGTTAACTTCATGGAATGGATCGCAAAATAGCAAAACAGCGACTTAATAAGCTAATCTGTTTTGTGATCTCCTAAGCACTTTGCTCAAAAACATGCTGCTGCTGTTAAGTTTTATACTCGCTTTCTGAAGCGAATCCTTCACGTAAAATTGAGATTGCACCCATACAAATTGCCTGTAGTGCAGGAACTTAATCTACGTGATGCATGTGAAGCGCTTCTGGCAATGCCTGACGATATTCTTGTTTTATTCGGAATTTGTAAACAAGCAGAACATGTGGTATTGGAGCCCTCATAACCTCAGGTATCTTCATCAGCGTCCCTTTCATTCAGAACGTGTGACTTTTCCGGTGTGCAATATTGCGAGTGGGGATAATTGGTCCATGGTTTTTTGAGGAAAGCGAATGGGCTACTTCAGTGAGTTCTGATCAATATGTTTACATGATTGAGGAGTTATTCCTGCCCAGACTCAATGGGATGGACGTGGAAGGTGTGTGGTTCTAGCAAAACGGTGCCACAGCACACATATCTCGTGTGTCAATGACTGTTTTGCGGCAATACTTCCCAGAATACCTTATCTCATTGCGAGGCCACATGCACTGCAACGAAACTTCAAAATTAAATTAAGGCAGTGTATTGACAACAACGGAATGTTATTGAAAGCATAAAATCCATATGTGCATTATTTTTTCTTTTATTGAATTTCAAAACAAGTTGCTTTGTCCGACCTTGTCCTGAGTCGTTGGACATCCTTTTTCGCCAAGATTTACTTTTGAAATAAAGAACTTGCTACGTTGAAATTACACAGAACCATTAAAAGAAGAAAGATAGTATGTAATTGTGACAAAGGAGGTTCAGAGACTTTGTTTGATAGGAAAATAGAAAATATATGCTTACTTTGCTCGTTGATACAATTTAAACTTTGCCAAGCAAGATCAGTTATTAGTTGTAGTTGGTCTCTGGTAACCAGAGCCAGCAAGCATTGGCTGCCAAATTCTATTTGAGCGTAATAGCGCTTTACCAGACCCAGTTTACTCCATAAACAGGGCTTAGTTTGTTGCCAATTCCGAAAAGCTTCAGATTCTAATCAAACACGCATACATGATTAGATTTGTCCAAACTTTTCTTCTGATTGGCACACAAAATTATTCATACAGATACAATTTATCCCAATTGCGTCATATTTCGTAACTGTCAGAATCTTGTCATAAAATTCGCTGCATATGTTCAAAGCCGAGGAAAATGTTGAAAATCATCATGCACGTCACGTTGCATAAGTAAAGCAATAAAGTCTATTGATCAACGATTTTATAAAGCGAACGTTTCCCTTAAACTCGTTTATTTCATTTTCTACTGGGAGCAACTTACTGTGGGTGTTCAGACTATCGATCTTAAGGAGAGCAGTACGAGGCGTTTAGTTCAGCAAATACTATCTCCTTGTAGGTATTTTATGCTCCCAAAGGAGTCACCGATATTATATAGCTGACTTAAATTGATATCACTTAGGAATTTTAGAATCGAACGCTGAAGATACGGAAGATAGAATAATCTGTGCATGTGCTCCGCATCGGGGTACGTGTCTATTTAATTTTATCGTTGACTGTACATACGTACGAATCCTGCTTTCGGTTGTTTTTCCTGCAGTTCTTATAGATTTCACGTACAAACCAATGCAAAACTAGATTTCCAGAGGAAATTTAGTGTAAATATTTAATTTTTTGTCCGTAATGTTCGACAATATTACGCAAGAATTCTAGCACAATAAATCGATTTATTTGTGGAGAATGTGTCTTATAAAAGTTAAAACTAAAATCATGCGGGATATTTTTTTTATAATTGACTGTACGCGAAGAAGTCAATACGGTTTCCGCTTCCGTTCTATACACACTTATTCCTCCGATACGGTTTTACGTATACATAAATTCTTCGGGAGTAACGTGTATTGACGGCTGGACGATCGCTACCGAACGCTGAATTATTCAGAACGCCCTTTTCCCTTCTTTTTTCCGGGCCAGTAGGTGTATGTATGTATGTACAAGAAACGTTAGGAGCTACATTTCGCCGCTGGATACGGAAGATATTGCGCGTAAAAAATACATACGCCCATCTGATTTACAGGATGCCGAATTAAGTTTTAACTTGTGCTTTTCTCGAAGTTTGCAGGCGATGATGTTGTCTTTGTCGTTCTTAGCAGCAGGAAGCATGCACGCTAACTTAATTGAATATTTATAATTTATTTTTGAAAATTTATTATATAAAACATATTGTCGAAATTTTTGCGAACACCCCTGATGTATACGCAAGAAATTTCTTTAACAATATTGTAGTATATTCAAGGTTGTTGTCGCTAGCATAGCTATCTTTCGTAAATTTATTCTCGTACATTTTCGAACGGGACGCGTTGTCACAATATGAGCCGGTATTGGCGAGATGCGCCGATGACTTTTTACTGTGATAACCGAGCACGGGGCATGTGTGGACATGGCATCGACCAGTTCTGAAAACAGAGACCGTATACAGGGCCGACTCTAGGTACGGGATACCCTACTGCACATTTTTCTGTGGAGTACGTATGTACATACCTATATATAGTTTTTTTTAATTCTGAACATATAACGTTAACCAACCCCACCCTTTCCTATGTTCAGTTTTAAAATGGACAAGTCAATGCATTGTAGACAATTGTACTATGCAAGTCAACGCACTCTTTGAAAACTAAACATTCAAATACGTCAAGACGTCAAAATTTTATTAAAATAGATTAACTAGATTGTCACTTGGTTAGTAAAATAGTTCAATTAAACACAATACAAGATTAATACCTTTAATTTCGTTGAAAATGAAGCAGAAAAATACTAACGTGGTTGTGAATAACAAACCCATCGTTTTTGAACCGACCAGAATAAAATGACACATCTAATAATATTTTTAGATTATAATCATGTTATAATATGGGCGAAACGATACTAAAAATCCTGCACAGCATTTTTTAAGAAATTGGGACACAATGCATTTCACGCAGTGAGTATGTGATTCCTTAATATCTGGTCTAATCACCAGATAATAAGTAATTTACTACAGAAGTACAAATTTTAGAAAAAAAGTGACTTAATGTAACGAAATTGGAATTCAATGCATTACATGCAGTGAGTATACGACTTTTTAGTTCTTCAATAAGTTAGTCTAGCGATACCCCCTAAGGAAAAGTCATTTGGCGACAAGTCAGGCAAGCATGGTGGCCAAACGATACGACCAAATCGACCTATCCCGTGATCTGCATTTCATTAGGGAATGTGGTGGGGCTCCTTGCTAATACAAATGCCTAGCCAAAGCCAGTTGAAATATTTGACAATATTAATAACGAAATAAAGTGTAATACTATATTTCAGTTTATTTTTATTTCAAATATGTACATGACAGAAGAAGAAATAACAATCGTAAACTGATACAAGGGTAATAACACAGTGTGCAGTATTCGTTACCTATTTTCAGTAAGTTATCCAGACAGATTAATACCATCGATTGGTACTATTTACAATATTAGATTATAGAAAAAAAAGCATCATTTTCCTTGAATAGGACCGTAAATCCCCAAAACTATCGGTTTTGTTTCTGTGATTTGAATCGTTGTTATCCTATTCCTTCCTTATTCAAATGAGTACTAGTCATAAATCAGTGAGCTGGAATAATAGGCACCATCCTTATCAGTCTGTTCTTTATCGATGGCACGCTTAACACAAATAAGTTTCTGGAATTCCTTCGGACACGTATTATTCTGGACATACAAGATTCAGATATTGAAAATGTGTTGTTCCAAATGGACGGGGCCCCACTACATTCTGCTGCTGCTATTACGCGATTCTTTAAAAAAATGTTTCCAGATCGCTAGATAGGTCGAGTTGGCCCTATTGCCTGGCCACCCGCTTGCCTAATTTTTTTCTTTGGAGTTATCTCTAGTCTGAAATTTATAATACATAATATACAGATAGAAAATATTCATGAACTAAGGAATCGCATGCTCACTGCGTTTAATGCATTGAATCCCAATTTCTTAAAAACCGCTGTGCAGGCTTTTTATTATCGTTTCACCTGTATTATAACATGATTATAACCTACAAATATTATTAGATGTGTCATTTTATTCTGGTCGGTTCAAAAACGACGGGCTTGTTATTCACAACCACGGTAGTATTTTTCTGCTTGCTTTTCAACGAAATCAAACGTATTAATCTTGTATTGTGTTTAGTTGAACTACATATTTTAATAACAAAGTGACAATCTAATTAATCTACCTATTTTAATAAAATTTTGACATTCGAAGGTTTATTTTTCAAAGACTGTATTGACTTACATAGTACAATTGTCTACAATGCATTGACTTATCCATTTTAAAATTGAACATAGGAAAGAGTGGGGGTGGTCAACGTTGCCTTTTGTTGTTACCTCTTGTCAGATCCAAATGTACGCTGACGACACTCAATTTTATTTATCTTTTGCTGCTGTTCATATTGATGATGCAAGAGCGAAAATTGTATCTGATCTTGACCAGATTTCTATGTTTTCCCGGCGTCATTCATTATTTCTTAATCCAAAAAAATGTCAGGTAATTTTTTTTGGAAACGATAAAGAAGTAGCTTTGTACAAAAATCAACAAGGATTATCATTGATAACTCTTTTCGGTATAGACAGTACATTTCTAAAGTAACTAGTAAAGCTTATAGTAATTTGAAGTTGTTGTACCCCATCCGATTAATTTTTAGTATTAAATTAAAAAGTACCTTATGCGAAGCCATGGTATTGTCTCTATTCAATTATTGTTCGACCATTTATGGAACATGCTTCGATGTGGTAGATATGGGTAGGGTTCAAAGAGTGCAGAACTCTTGTCTTCGTTTCATTTTTGGTATACGGAAATAGACCATATCTCACATAAATTAAATGAACTTGGTTAAACATGCGTGGTAGGGTTCTATTCAGTTCGGTGGTTTTCGTAAAAAGTACATCAAAAATCATAATAATCAACTATCTTATACATATTATAAAGAGCACTTACCTTGGTTTATTTGATACATGGTACACTTTTTTTCCACTTTAGAAAATTAATGTAAATTGTTGTATAGACCACACTGTTGCACCTTACACTGTATTAGCGAAAAATTCAACATCACATATTGCGAACTTTCGGTACCTTTAACCACTATTCGCAAGGGGTGGGGTATTTGCAACAATTCCTCCCAATCATAAAATGGTACTTTTGGCCGTACTTTCAGTATTTTGACCCACTGTGAAGTGCTATGGCTGTGTGTTACAGATGTTCCTGCTTCAGAAATAATAATGCTAATGAACCAGCAGGAATAAAAACAATTGTAATAGATGTCTTCGAACTGTTAAAGCTTATAAAGGAGACCAATATTATCAACCCAGAAACTACTGTTATAAAAATAAATGAAACAAATCTCCACAGTTAGATAAGTTCTTCGCCGTTTCCAACAGCAGGATATTCATCCAGTGAGGTTCAACACTTTGAAGAATTCTCACGCAAATTAATGTGCAATGCATTTATTGTTTTTTAGGATCTACTACCTGAAATAAAATATTGAACTCCGATAAACGTTTTGTCTGAAAAAAATGATAACTGGAGTAAAACAAAAGACTACAAAAAGTTTGAGCTTGCTTGTTGGCGTTTCATTGAAAGTGTTAGAAGGGTTTTAATGCAACTAGAGAAGGTGAAGCATAAAATAAAGGATTATTATAGATACAAATAAACTTTTAAAGAAGAAAAACGGTAGTGATAACCTTCTCACGCATTTTGACACTATGCCTATTACTTGTTACAGTTAAACTTGTCCTCTTTATTACCTTTTATTTATTATCTCCATAACGTCTGCCTGATAGAACCACCATAGTACATAATTTCGCATTTTTGTCATGAAGTTTTGTCATGAATAGTTAGTAGTTTGAAATTCTGAAAATTAAAAATCTCGAATTCTTATAGTGTTTCAGCTGTCACAATCATGAACATATGTATGATTTAAGTGCATATTGAAGTATTTTTAACGCTTATCTCTACTGCTTATAGTTAGTTTTTTCTATATTAAGTTAAAAGCTTTTAATGTATGTACGAGGGCGAATTTTTGTCTTATCTAGTTAGCCATGAAAAGCAACATCTAAGAGAACAAAATAATATTTTTCTACATAACTCCCTTCTACACTAATACATTTATTCCATTTTTCTCCAGTTGCCCGATACCCTCAGAAAAAAATTGCTTCGGTAATCCCCCAAAATATTCTTCTATAAGTTCTTCATCAGAAGCAAAACGCTAAATTTTTGAATAAGAAGAAGTCTGACAAAACTAGGTCGGGGCTATAAGGTGGATGCCTCCTCCAGAGCAGATTTTAAATTTTTTATTGTGTTTTCGTAGGGTTCTCCATTTATGGTAGACCCTCCCGGAATATATTCAATAAGCAAGACTCCTTCAGCATCGCAGTAAACAGTTGCCATCAGTTTTTCTTTTAATTGTGTCTTTTTGGTGGTGGAGAGCCTTTCTGAATCCACTGCATGGATTCTTCTTTAGTTGGAGAGTTCCGGTAATATACCCTAGTCTCATCCTCGGTGATAATTCGAGATAAAAGTGTTTTGTCCCCCTCCAACTCGACCAAATTTTCTTGTGAAACTTCGTTCCTATACAGTTTTTGTTCAGGTGCCAACCTTTCAGTACCAAATTCGCACAATGTCTTCAGTTCGAGCTTGAACGGGTCGTCCGGACGTTGGGTCATCATTGATTGACTCTCGGCCCTATCGAAGGAGTTTAGACCAATATTTTACTTGGAAGTAAGATGGTGTATCTTCCCCATATACAGCAACCATTCTTTCATGAATTGCTTTTGGATCGTTGCCTTCTTCTTAAACAGTACAAACTAGCATATGTACTTCTAACAGTGACAGCAATTTTTTATAATTTGTATCACATCGCCACTCTTTTGTTTCATGGCTAGGTAGATAACATAAAAATACGCCTTCGTACTTGTCCTCTATGAATCAATGAAATAATATGAAAATATATAATTTACTTTTTATATGAGTTAAAGACAAATAGATAAAATAACTTTTCGTTACGAAGATTGAAAACGATTTATCTGATTTTTTTCCACACCAACCACTTCGACAAGGTATACTTTTAAAGACGACCCTGCACACGTCGGTACGCCCGAGAAAGTTGGCGTAGTCCATCGATAGTTGTCACAGTTTTCTTGTAGGGCGTTATCACGTTAGACCGGAATTTCAACAACACCACCGACAGTTTCGTCTTTATTTACACAGGATTCTGAAACTTTCATATCCACAGTTTCGTGTATCTACTCTCTCCAACTTTCATTCACACTCGCACGATTATGTAGTGAGTTCTGTGTATTTCCAAGCTGTGCAGCTACAACGTGTTGCCTGCAGGCTTCGCAGAGTTTTCTATTCCGCGTAATAAATTGCTGTCTAACTGACGGTAATTAATTTCTGGCTTCTGTCATATCACGTTGTCTAAATCGTTTCTATTGCGGAAATAATTATATGAGTTATTTCAGAAAAAAATCCATTCCAATGAAATCCGGATAGTTCTCAAAGACAACCCGAACTTTTCGAATAACTACTCATATTTCCTTTTACAAAACATTATACGAGGCATTCCTTTACTTGTAAACTTGAAAGAAGCTCCACTTGTAAAACTCTAAACGAGACGACGGTTACGAGTGGTAACTAGCTGTCTCGAACATTCGCATTCTTTTCAACTTTATTCGCACCATCATCAAGACGAGTCGTTTCAACAACTTCGCAAGTAACCCTGCAGCATGTTTATTCGCTATCAAAGAGCCCAGTAACGACGCGCCGTTATAACGATTAATAAAATTCCTCGCGAGGTCGACGATAATAATTTATTTTTGTGTGCGTTTAGCTACAACTTGTTGATATCTTCAGTACTGTAGCGCGTTGTCTCCATTCTACCTTATGAATGAGACGCGTTTCGAGGACAAAAATTAATATTTGTAGCGTGTGTGTGGAAAACTAAGTTAGCCGAGTCGCCCCAAAACGGTTGCCTATCAATCATGCAGTTTGTCAGCTTTTCTCGATTTATTGTTAGTATTCGTTTATCACGGTAGAAGGTTAAGTCATCATTACTTTAATAAAGATACATGTATTTTAAGGGGTAAAAGTATGCACTTGTTTTTGAAATTTGTGAGATTTTCAAAATCAGAGAAACATAAAAATAACCCTAATACTTGCACAGGACGGGTATAAGTCCTAATTTTTGCAATCAAGTTTTGGTGTAGCTTTCAAATTTCTATTTGTCCTTTCAGACGAACTATCTTCATTGATCGTTAAGAAATTGTATTTCAATTTATAAGTACAAAAAAGATCGAATAAAATCACAACTTCGTGATAGCTGACACTGGAATGTGGCTACACCTCTAACTGCAACACTATCACATACACTGCATCTCTTATACATGGAGTAATAGAGCATCACTGTTACAAATTTTTTGTTGAATCATATTTGCATCGACTTTAGTTCTATTCTTTGTATGAACGATCCTCAAGTGCGTTCTATTTAGGTTATATTACTACTGGTACAACAGATAATGCTTTCCTTTCGTTAGCAAATTTTAATAATTTCTTTCAACATAATTACATTTTGAATTTCAATAACAGATTGCTCGATTTGGTACTTACTACTAAGGAATTTTCTTGTGACGTTAAACATGACTTATATCGATTAGTTACTGAAGATTTGCACCATCCTGAATTGCTTTGCGAGCTTAAAATGGAAAATCTTCGCCGGTTAAATTTTGAAGATTCATATAATTTGAAATATGATTTTAAAAGGGTTGATTATAAGGCTTTGTATCAAGCAATATTGGCGATTTCTTGGAAGGATTTTGAAATGAGTGCATACTCGATGAATGTAAATCAGATGTGTGAATTAATTTTATTTCAAGTTATTTACGGTAATAGATGAGCATGTACCCAAACGATGAGTTAAGAAAAAGAGATTTTTCCCAGAGATTTTACGATGGGGCCTGATGGCTTACCGTCTTTTTTGGTTAAAGACTTAACTTAACTTAATTATTTATAATAGTATTTTGTCCCAAAGATCTTTTCGTGATATCTGGAAAATAACAAAAATAGTTCCTGTCTTCAAGTCTGGATCAAAGAATATGGTCAACAACTATCGGCCTATAGCAGTGTTGAGTAATTCTTCCAAAATCTTTAAGAGGATATTGTGCAATTCAATTTAATGGCATATACATGCACTCATACGTCGTAGTCAACATGGTTTCGTAAAAGGACGCTCTGCAGTAACCAATGTGTGTAATTTCACTCAATATATTGCTGAAAAGATGGATAATAAGAAGCAAATTGATGTAGTCTACACAGATATTAGGAAAGCGTTTGATCATGTGCAACATAACGTTATCGTCTTTAAATTTGCAAATTTTGGTTTGCATCCTGATCTAATTATTTTATTGCAAGATTACCTAGCGAATCGTTAGTTATATGTTGAATACAAAGGTGTTTCATCCAATATTTACACGGCTCACAGTGAAGTGCCCCAAGGCTCGAATCTTGGACCTTAAGACCTTAAGATTTTTACTGCCATCAACGGTTTTGAGGATTGGCTTTGCAACATGATTTGGATGTACTTACTAATTGGTGCACAGATGATGGTCTTTCGCTCAATACTGAGAAATGTAAAGTAATGACATATGCCTGCAAATCGAACGTACTACCTTATCAGTATAGTGTTGATGGCACCAGCATTGAAAGGGTTTACTCTATTAGGGATCTTGGGGTGGTTTTTTGATTGAAGGCTTCGCTTTGCTGAACACATTACAAAAGTATGCGTGGACGCTTACAAGCTGCTAGGTTTTATCATACGTTCTTGAAAAGACTTTGAAAACAACGACACACTGGTAAAGTGTATTGTTGTATTATATGAGCACCTTTCTACCAGAAGGATATTACATTAATTGAGACAATTGAGAAAATTTTTAAAATATTTGTACTATGTTAAATACAGAAGATATCCGGATTATAATACATATTTCCTATATAACATTTCTCCAAGAATTTAACTGTAGCTCACTTGAAAATAATAGAAAGCTAATTTCGTTGTCATTTATTTAAAATTGTTCGCGGAATAACTAATAATCCTGATTTTCTAAAACAATTAAATTTTTACATCCCTCGTTTTAACTCTCGCAGTTCACTTACTTTCGTTTATAATGTAGGTACCTCATATAAATTATTTGATGAATTCGCCACTTTTTAATTTATGTAAGATTTACAAGCATTTTAATTATGCTCTTGATGTTTATAACGGCAATTATAAGGATTTTTGTATAATGGCCAAGAACTCCTTATTCTGATTTATTATTATTATTTGTTATTGTTATTATTTTTTTTT